>JAUJEN010000390.1:0-124328 GCA_030448925.1 Citrus cavaleriei | reverse complement strand
CTAGAAGTTGCTGCATTACAAGGTTAATCCGACTTGCTTTTCACCTGCAGCACCTTTCTTAATCTCAAAACTACAGTGGCCTCTATATGTTTTATTCTCACCCTTTAATTTTCATTTTAATAAGTAAACAATATCAACTATTCTTATTCAATTCAGAGATTTTCCAATCAATAAGTAAATACAATTCATAAACCCCACTAGATTTATATACTTAATTTACAACTGTATCCTAGTTGGGTGTACACATAATTGTTTTATCATCTTTTTTATATTGATATATTTGGTCCTCATAATGAGTAATGTGTGATTTATTATAAAGAGGTATTCATAGATAAGCGTGCTCATAATCTCTTCAAATCCACTTCTCCCATTTACCCCATTTAAATATTGGATTTTTCTATGATGATGTATTTTTAAACTATTAATAATGAGATTGTTCTAGACTATTGATTTGAATATTTAAATTTAC
The DNA here is from genome assembly GCA_030448925.1 of Citrus cavaleriei. Lineage (NCBI taxonomy): Eukaryota > Viridiplantae > Streptophyta > Magnoliopsida > Sapindales > Rutaceae > Citrus > Citrus cavaleriei. The sequence goes on along the minus strand of JAUJEN010000390.1, from coordinate 123,859 downwards.
CTATTATTTTAATTAAATGGATAAATAATTAGTTAATTAATAAGCAATAGGTAGTTTTAAATTAAGTTGATGAATTAAATTAAGAGATACTTATGAATTCAACACGAAAAGAGAGAGAGGTATTGACCATTATAATTTTTTCTTTAATTTATAAATAATATTTTAACTAGTTTATTAATTAAATAATATTTTGCAAAAGAATTTATATTTTATTCATAGAAATATTTTTACACTGTTCATGAAAAATCAAGGTGTACATTTATTATTATTGATGTCATAGAAAAAAACAGCGTTATAAAGAGCATCCACTTAACACCTCAATAATAGTGTAAAGTTGATTTAATTAGCTTATTATAATTAAAGAGTATAATAATAATAATAATACACACAAGATATGTATTCATTTATGAAACTGATGTGGTGAACTAATGGAAATACAAGTGAATAAATATTTAAAAAAGGCTCATAAAGCGCTTTATATGAAAAAATAATTGTATTGATTATTTTCTTACGAACATTTTTTTTTTCCTTGTCCTGAAGTACCACATTTTAGTGCATTTTGCATATGTGTGTTCTTATAGTTGCCTGTTCATGAAATGATATTGATTTACGAATTGAAATATTACTTTTCATAAATTTGAAACATACGATAATAGAGCTTCGTCAAGAAGATATATGTCAGAGCAAAATATAACTAGAGATTTTACAATACCTCGGTCAAATCAATCCAGACCAAGTTGAGTTGTAAATCAAATATAATTTTATATTCATTTAGGCGATCGATAGAAGAGAGTAGATTGCAACTCATCAAGACATTCCAAGATCATCAAAGTTATTAGCTAAAGTATATGGTACAACATAATAAAGATTATTTTTTAGAAGAGATCACCAATTGCAAAAGTTCAACAAAATTATTCTAAGTAATATAAATAAGCTTTATATAAATGATATCAATTTAGTTCACGCTTTTGTGACGAGTAAGGAGTTGTAGATTTTAAATTACAACAAGCATGTAAAAAAAATTGATCAAGGCATAAAGTTATCAAGATATAAGAAATATAATTATTAAATAATACTCCTAAATAAAATTAGTAAAGATATAATATATTTTCATCACACAAGTATAAATCAAATTAATTTAACTTAAACTAAAGTGCTTAGTGCTTACCATCACCCAATTTTATAACTTTAATTTTTTATTAACCACGTTAATTCAGATATTGTTGTTAAATGCCCTAAATCAAATTTTATTAATTTAAAGCACTTTTAATATATCAGTATCACCAAAAGCAATTACAACTATAATAATAACAAGTTTTAGTGAAGATATGAATTATCACCGACCACCTCTTTGCTTATCTTTGGCGCTATCTAATTACAAAATTTTTATTTTATTACATTAATTTTTTTTAAATTTGTATCAACACAATAATCAAGAGTTTTTGCACTAACATTCATTAAATAGTTTAAACAAATGATAATTTTACCCTTAAATAATTAAAGATCATTTTATCTATAAAAACTTTGAAAAATAAAAATTACAATTATAAAAATACCTCCTTAAATTTAATAAAAAATAAATCTCAAATTTAATGGAGTCAGCTGATTTTTATCAAATTTAAATTTACAAAATTTTAATAATTATTTATTTGGTTTTAATAAAATAACTGAATTTATTTATTGGGTAAAATTATAATTTTGTAAAAAGTTTATTCAAATAACTGTTATTTGATACGACAAAATAATCCCAAAATTTTAATAATTTAGGGATTTTTATTAAATCTTAAAATTGGGTGCAATTATTTTCATAATTATACTTTTATTAAATAATTTTATTAAAAAAATAAAATTATAATTTTGGGATTTATTTTTATTAATTTTTAATTATAATTTTTATTTTTTCAAAGTTTTATAAAATAAAATGTCTATTTATTTATTTAGGAGTAAATTTGTCATTTCATTTAAATTATGAATTGCTTAGGTGTTAGTACTGCTAAAAAGTTGCAAGTAATTGATACAAATTAAAAACAAAGATGCGCAAAGAATACGTTGAATTTTTGCCATAGTTGGATGAATATAAACAAAACAAAAGATAAATAAGAATGATAATTTCTCTATTATTTTTATTGAAGCAAATTTTACTTATGAGGAACAGAGGTGTAATTGAATATGAGCAAGCTATATGCATTTTATGCAATTTTTTTTTTCCTTCAATAGGCAAAAGAAAGGACGATTTTTATTTAAAGCGCTCTGAGATATATAACTTCACATTACATGGCTGTTGATTCTGCAACAAGTACAGTAAGAAACAGCACACAACTACGGATCTAAAGCAACGAACACTTACAAATTAACGCACCTTTTTAGGCCGCAGGTGATTTTCACTTACTTCTTTTATCTCCTATAGTCTTCGTCTTGCTCTCCCTAACCTTCTTCTGCTGGTCTTCTTCAACTATTATACTAACCATTGTGGTTTTCCCTGTTCAGAATACCATGTATCCAATAGACAATCCAATTAACAGTCCAGTTTATGTCATACCCATCTTCGCCATTTTCCAATCAAACCAGCTTGTCGTTCTTCATCTTCCCATGATCAGTAGAAGCCGAAGGAGGGCAGCTTATGGCACCGCGTCACAGTTGCAGCAGTTACTGTCAATGGCTCTCCACACAAATGAATGTTCCCAATATAGGAATCATTTTCAAATGTATTAAATTGATTGTCGCGAGGAATGCGTCCCCAAAGCCGGTTTATGAAAGATTTAATGATGCAAGGCTGTAACGCTTAACAACTGCTCTGGAATCCTTCCGTGAAGCTTGTTAGAAGACAGGTCCAATGATTCAAGCGCTGTCATATTCTGCAAAGGAAACCGAATAGAACCCATCAGAAGCCATTGTGAGAAAGGTTAAGCACAATCAATGATTTGAAGTTCCAAGTACTTGAGGAATTCTCCTGAAACTGGATTGCTGGACAGATCAATGGTTGTAAAATGGTTATGATCCTTTTAGTACCACATCGCGCCCTTTCACTGTCACTGTTATAGAATCTTGATAATAATCTTCCTCTCGCTGCATATATAGTCCGTCGGATCCTTTCGCCCACATTCTTCATTGCTTCCAAACTTTACAAAGATCCATCTTGGCAGAAAACCAGTGAATTCATTATGAGAGAGATCAATGATTCGGGCGCCTTGAAAGGGAAACATAATATTGGACTCATATAGTGGACCATAGAATCGATTAGATCTCAAGACGAGAATATTTAGACCTGGAAGACATCCCAACCAGCTCGGAAATGTGTCACCCATCATGTTGTTGCCCGCATTGACAACCTCCAGCTCATCACAATCAGCCAGATATCTTGGAACGGCCCTTCCAACTTATTGCTATTACATAAGGTCAAGACTCAAACTGCAACTTCCATTTGTAAAAGCATCAGGATGCGACCCTGAAGTTTGTTGTTGTTCAGGTGAAGAATAGTCAACTGAGTGCTGAAGTTTCCAAGACACGGTGGAATTGTTCCGCTCAAATTGTTGTGAGATAAAGAAAGATATTCAAGGAACTCAAACTGCAAATAGATGGAGGATCTGTCCGAACAATTTGTTGTTAGAAAATAAGAAGGCTCGTGTTGAAGGTGGTGGAACCAGAATTGTTCCTTGGATTGTGTTGTTTCGAAGATTAAGCACTGTAATATACTCCATGGATGTTGCTCTATTTGTGTCAGAAAATTGTTAGAAATATCAAGATAAGTCAAACTCTTCCATCCTTGGGAATCAGATTTCGAAATCCGACATGAATTCTGTTGTTGGAAAGGTCTAAGAATTCCAACTCCCTGAGTTTCTCAAGAAACCTGAAGAACTTAGTGATATTGCAATAGAGAAATGCAATTTCATAAGACTAGGTAAGGAATATTTGATACTGACATTGCTAGAGGAAATAAATGAGAGTTGGCTATTGTTTGAAAGATCAAGATATATAAGATTTTCAACTCTGGTAACAGGTCGTACCTAACGAGTGCCACTCAAGTTATTTGACGAAAGATAGAGAGCAGTGAGGTTCACAAGATGGAAGAGGGAACTATGAATTGTACCATGAATCTGATATTCCTCCAAATGAACATCAACAAGTGAAAAAGGTTCATGGAATTGATCAATTGAACCTCTGAGCTTGTTCTGGGAAAGATCTATATAATTCAAGGAAGGAAGAGTGAACAACCAAGACGGTACCCTGCCTTGGAGGAGAGTTGTCGAAAGGTCTAAAGTGGCTCAATGATAAACCACTTACCTGATAAGGCAGTTGGCTAGTGCAAATTGATTGGATCGAAACACAATTTTAGTAGCTTTAGTGAGGTTCAATTGAATCTGGTATTTCACCTGTAAATTACTGAAAGAAAGATCCAACTCTGAGAGAGTACTCAATTAGACTCTGGAAGATAACCTATGAGATATTTGTTGTGAAGATAGATGGAGTTCCTGGAGGTGTGGAAGATGAAAATTTCACGCGGGAAATTTCGCATACGTCAGTACCACCCAGATCGAGAACAGTGATTGTTGAAGATAAGTTTAACAGAGAAAAAGGTTCAATCAAAGACATGTCTGCCCATCCGAGATTGAGAACACTTAATTTTGTAAGGTTACTCGCAAGCAAATCAAAAGATTTTTGTTCGATTTTTGATAGGTCTCAATCAAAGTTAGCTAATCAATCACAAGAGTTTTCTACTTATGGCGAGAAAATAAAGACCAAGATAAATTGATTTAGTTGACTGACTGCTTTTTATTATGCTGGAGCCTTTATTTATAAAACTAACATAACCAACTCAGCCTACAATCACTGCTGTAATCAAAATACGTAAACTGAAATAACACCCTTGCTACTTTTACGAAACACAAAGCTAAACAACAACTACTAAGGATTCGATCTTACCCTCTATTCCTGCACGATTGTTGAAGCTATCAAATCCCTTGATTCTTGCTCTAACAACTTTGGTGCATTATTCTCACGTGAACCCATGCAAGGCTAAACCGAAAGTCTTCACGTCACGTACTTGGGATTTGGCTTATTACCTCTGCTGGACTTGCGTGGCTCTAGTGACTGTGGCTGCTTCTTATCATTTATGTAACAGTTGGAAAGATCAAGAAATGTTAGTCTGGACATGAGATATTTCCTGTGGGAGTAGACCACTAAATCTAGAATGAGAGAGGTTAAGATATGTCAATTCCTTTAGCCGAAGAAACTCGGGGAGATTTGAGAACGACTGAAATAGTTGAAAGCGAGGTTGAGAGATTGGAGATGTAAAGATGAAAGAGCGTGCTAGTGCCATCGATGGTACCTTTTAAGTTTACTGCAGTGAAGATCGAGGCCAATCACATTTCCGTAACATTATCACACGTTACTCCATCCCATGAGCAGCAATCGGTTCTTCCTCCCAAGAGATTGTCTTAGGATAAGAAATTCCTAAACTAAAAGAGGAAAGTGCCGGATCAAAACTAACTGATGTGCTGTTTTTAAATTGAAGCAAAGCTAAACTTTGTTCCGGAGGGCATAAATGAAATGATGATGAAAAATTCAATTGAAAATAACCAAACAAAAAGAAGAAGAGGAGGGTGAAGAAAATCTTCGAACGACATGCAATACAATATCCAAGGAAACTCAATCAAGTGAAGCTAAATCAAAGGATCAATCACGACAATCAAATACTGATATCAATGCTTAAAATCCTCTTTACAAGCAAGAACAATAGCCTTGAATTGACTAGCCGTTAGAAATCCATTTTTCCTTTTTTGTTAGCTAGAATCTCGGCCTAAACTCTAGGCACAATCTTGTATATATATCAAACATTTCTTTAGTAAAAGGCAGCTCACGATTTATTGATTTCAAGCATCCTGGTTTTTATTTTTTCATGGTATCAGAGCTTTCGTGAGAATCATAAACATGGCCAACAAAGAACCATCACTCACTATCTCTTCCTTTCACCACTGTACTAGCCTCATATCTATAAAGCTCAGCCCCTCAAACTCTGCTTTGGAAATCTCAAGTATTTCCATTAGTGCGTAGCCTTGGATTGATGCACCCCCTAACAGGAGTTGGGAATCCAGAGGCTGAGATGGAAGACGATGATAAGCTGCCCGATCCGAAATATGAAACTTGGGTTAATAATGATGGCCCTATGTTAGAAAATTGGTAGGTGAAAGCATGCACTTGGTAAAAAAGTAAAATTAAGAAAATAAAGAACAAGCACAAAAAGAATCTTGAAATTACGTGGTTTTTTTGACGCCCATCAAAAACGAAGGAAATATTTTACTTAGTGAAATAAGGATTCTGAGTATTGTAATATTTTGGCTCACAACCCAAAACCCCAATACACCCAATCTCTCACTCACTAGACTCTCTGCTCTGCAAGAATTATTTCTCACAACTCTCGACTCTCTCTACAAAATTGAATGCCTCTCAAAATGGAATTGAATGATTAAAACCAAATGAAGAGCTCCTTTATATAGCCAAAATTGGCTTTTAAAATATTATTATATTTTAAACTTTGATTTTTCTTCATTCTTCCTCTTTTTTGCCAAAGTCTTCTTTCTTCTCAACAATTTCGGCATTTTCAATCTTTCAAAGCGTGTGCAAAAAAACTTGTTTATTCAAAAGCTACAGATGCATTAAAGCTTCTAGATGAATGCCAATATTGACATTCTAACCTCCCTGGTTATCGAATCATATGCAAGAAGTGTTAGGGATGATAGTCGGGAGAATCACCACCTTAAGTGTGGAAGTCTCTTGAAGAGCAACTCTTGCCCATGACAAAAGAAAGATTGTTTACCTCACCGATCGCCTAATGAATCTTAAGAAAGGATGTGACTATAGATGAATACATTCGAAAATTCAAAACTATTTGTGATAGTTTTTGCCGTGAAGAAACCAAAGGGACGATGTCGATAAAGTATTTCAATTAGCACGTGGACTTGGACCGAGAATATCGAGACTTTAAGGTAGCAATGTGCAAAACCTCCATACCCACATATAATCAGTTTGCTTTAGCCTTGCAAGGACATGTAACAGATGTTATGCAATGAGCAGAAGATAAGCAATTAAGTCAACCATGAACAAGCCTTTTTAGAGGAAGGCGTAGAAATCGGTCACTTGACCTCAAGGAATGGGTTTTACGCCAGGAAGGAATGGAAATCAAAAATTTTTTAACCAAAGTCAACTAACAATAACAATTTTCAGAAATTTCATCTTTGGTAACTTGATAACATAAAGAATGCCAATCAACAAAACGTGGACCGGTGATAAAACTATATGTCAAATTTGCTTTAAACCTAAACATACGACTTTAGAATGTCGAAGGGTTTGATCACTCGTCAATCACTGGGAAATTCCATGCTCTTCGCCATGCATATAAATGAAGATGATGATCCACATTCTATGTTGACTTTCTGGAGCAACAACTCACATCACCGACAACTCATGTAATATAAGAAAAATCATTCCATATAAAGGAAATGATTAACTTTATATATTAGTAATGGTAAGGGTCTTAAAATTACACACATGATCTGTGTTAAATACCAATCACGGTTGCTTGAACACAAAAATGTCCTTGTTGTTCCCAGGGCGATATTAAAAAGAATCTCCTATCAGTAGGGAAGTTAACAACTAACAATTCATGTGTTATTGTTTTCTCATCAAATGGTTTCTTGATTAAGGACAAGCAGGGAAAGACGCTTGCGAAAGGACATAAACAAGGAGGATTGTATGCTCTCGAGGAGAAAGCAAAGCAAGCATACACAGCAATTCAAGGAAATAAAGCAAATTTTGACATTTGGCATCGACGAATGGGGCACCCTCATGAAAAGTTTCTGAAAATTTTACAAGAAAAACAACTCATTGATATATCGAGTTGGAAAAAAATAAGAAAATATTTGTATTAATTGTCCAATGGCAAAAAGTTGCAAACTACCTTTTAATTCTTCCAATAAAGTTGCGAACTTTCCTTTTAAGAAAATTCATTGTGACTTATGGGGACCAGCCCCAATCTCATCTACTCAGATTATATTATCTATTTTTATTGATGACACGTTGGCTATATCCCTTGAAATTTAAATCAGATTTTTTTAATTGTTTCTTGGAATTTCAAAGTTTTGCAGAAAACCAATTTGACAGGAGAGTCAAAGTATTCCAAAGTGATGGAGGGGGTGAATTTCAATCAGGAAGTTTTAAAAATCACTTGAAAAAATGTGGAATTCTCCATCAAATTTCATGCCCACTCCGAACAAAATGGAGTAGGCTGAGAAAGCATAGACATGTGGTAGAAAGCGGGTCTCACTCTCATGTATCAAGCAAATTTACCAAAATTTGTGGGTTGATGCATTTCTGTACACTGATAAATAAAATACCATCCAGTGTTGAAGAAAAAGAGCCCATTTTCCAATTATACAACATGACCAGACTACAAATCATTACGGGTATTTGGATGTAGATGCTTTCCATATCTCAAGAAGTATGGTAAGAGTAAATTTACAAAGAAAACATACCCATGTGTTTTCATTGGATATAGCTAAACAAAAGGTTATAGATGTCTTGGATCCGGCAACTGAGAGTATATATATCAATGCATGTGATCTTTGATGAAATGTGCTTTCCTTTTGTTGACTCTTAATTATGTACATCTGAGTTCAAGGCAAGACTAGCATCTTTGGATGAGTGGGATAAAAAGACAAAACAAAAGCGACTCGATTCAAAATAAGTTACCCTTTACAATCTCAAGATTTACTCCACATTTAACTGGCATGAAGGTTGAGGACAAAGGAAAATCTATAACACTTCATGACCTGGAAGGGACACTTAAATCCAGTGAAACACCACAAGCCTCATTGGAGGAACGAATTCAAACTCATACTGAAAAGAGTTCTAGCCATATACCATCTACTGGAAACTCAGATGAAGTTGTTGTATCGAATCAATGCAAAAGCAAACCTCACCACAAGTCTTATTGGAGGAGCGAACTCAAATGGATCTTTAAAAGAGCTCTAGCCACGTAACACCTCTGGAAACTTCAGATGAAGTTGTTGTATCAAAATCAACAAATGCCTGAAAGAAACTTCAAAGGAAATAGGTGATAATCTTGTGGTTGATCTACTGGATTTATTTTAATGCTAACACTCTTTCAAGTAATGCAGGCAATCTATATTTCTTGAATCGGCACAACATGATTACAAGGCACAATTGAAGAAAAATTAGAAAAACAAATGGCACTTTGCACAATTTGACTTGTCAACCTCGGAACCAAAAACATTTAGATCACCATGAAAATACCTTGTTGGTTAGCGCAATGGAGGAAGAAATGCAAGCCTTGCATGACAACCAAACTTGACACTTGTGCCTAGACCCAAAGAATAAAATCATTGGGTCAAATGGATTTTTTCGAACCAAATTCAAAGAAGATGGATCGTGGAAAGGCATAAAAGCAAGGTTGGTGGGCGCAGGATACTCTCGAATAGAAGTTGACTTTGAGGAGACATACAATGATAAAACCAACAACAATTGAAATTCTAGCTATTGCCGTAACATCAAGTTGGAAAATAAAACAATTAGGCGTGAAAATGCATTCTTACATGGTTTCCTTAACAATATATGGAGCAACCTCAGGGTTCAAAAGTTTTCACGGACCAGTGCAAATTAAATGAGATTCTTTATGGACTAAAACAAGCACCAAGGGCATGGTTTGATCGTTTTCTCAGTCTTACTTGAACTTGGTTTTCTTTGTAGCAAAGCCAATTCATCTATGTTTATTTATAGAACTAACACCATGGTTATGGTAATGTTAGTCTATGTAGATGATATTATCGTGACAGGAAATAATGATGAATTCATTGAATCTACAATTCAAAAACTCAGCCAGAATTTACAGTGAAGATCTTGGAAGATTACACTACTTCTAGCTTGGAAATAAAATATATCGCCAGTGGTATTTTTATGACACAAACAAAATATATCAAGGACATCTTAGCTCGGTCAAAAATGGATAATTGTTCCCATTTTGCAACTCCGATGGCTATCAAGCAGCAATTCACCACTCATGATAAGAAATAAACCAATGCCACTGAATTTCGTAAACTAGTTGGAAGCTTACAATACTTGACATTTACACGACCCGACATTGTTCATGCTGTGAATAAGGTCTGTCAATGCTTTCAGAATCCAACGGAAGGATATCTTCGGGCCGTCAAGCGAATACTACGATATCTTAAAGGAACAATACATTATGGTACTTATTTTATGGCAAAAGCCTCTAAAACTTAGTGGTTTCTGTGATGCAGATTGGGGAGGTTGCAAGGAGACAAGAAGAAGCACTGAGCTATTGTATCTACCTAGGAGCAAATTGCATTTCGTGGTCATAAAAAGACGGCCAACAATTGCAAGATCATCCACAGAAGCGGAATATAGGGCTTTGGCTTCCACAACAGCCGAAATAACTTGGATCACGTATCTCTTACGAGATATAGGAGTTCAACTCAAACAGCCACCACAATTATTTTGCGACAACATCAGTGCATTGCATATGACCATAAATCCGGTTTTTCATGCTCGCTCTAAGCACATTGAGATGGATTATCACTTTGTAAGAGAAAAGGTGGCTGTCGGTTTGCTTATCACACGATACATCGCCACCAAAATGCAAACATCTGACATATTTACAAAGCCACTGCCGAAACTATCTTTTCGAGAATTTCGCCTCAAACTGGGGGTTCATTCCATTCCACCCACAAGTTTGAGGGGGGTGAAGAAAATCTCCGAACGACATGCAATACAATATCCAAGGAAACTCAATCAAGTGAAGCTAAATCAAAGGATCAATCACGACAATCAAATACTGATATCAATGCTTAAAATCCTCTTTACAAGCAAGAACAATAGCCTTGAATTGACTAGTCGTTAGAAATCCATTTTTCCTTTTTTGTTAGCTAGAATCTCGGCCTAAACTCTAGGCACAATCTTGTATATATATCAATCATTTCTTTAGTAAAAGGGAGCTCACAATTTATTGATTTCAAGCATCCTGGTTTTTATTTTTTCAGAAGAGACCGGGGACTTGATTATGCCATGTAAACCTCTCCATCATTTTTAAGTGTTTAGTATGAAGAAACTGACAAGTACTTGCATATAATATCTGAGGTAGATGACATGAATTTATATGCATTCCATGGACGGAGTATCTTCGGACTTTAATTAACCCTGTGTTCAAATTAGTCAAATTGATTTGATTCCAAAGGTCTGTACGTCCGAATATGATATAGTCTTACAATTTGCCTTTCCAGGGTTCTATTACCGCGTGAATTTTGTTTTTTCTAATTTCCAAATAAGTTTTCACATGTCTACTGCCACTGCCAGTGGTTGGTGGGGAATCCGATGGCACTTTCATTTCAACTTCTATTTATCTTTTCAAAATAAAAAGAGGAAACAGGATAAAAAGGAAATCGTAAAGACTTTCAACAAAGAAAAAGAAATCAATAATATACTAATTAAGAAACTTTTACTTACCGACGTGTCCAAATACTATTATTATTTGATAACGAGGGAGTTGACCTCTTCCAGCCGTATGAAATCAAGACCGGACCAGTGGTCTGGCCAACCGTCCCCTCTGATCAGCTGAATCGGGTGAGGGTCCCTTTACTTTAAGAAACTTGGAATGATGTATTTTAAAGGGCCAATCAATGGGTTTTTTTTTACCACTTCAACGTGAATTGTTACCATCTTCGATTCCAAGACCATAATTTCTTTCGCGAACTTGCCAATCATCGACACCGGTCAAGGAATTCACAGGATTTCTTCACTCTTCCAAGACATTTTAAAGGAATTAATATTTTTTTTTTTTTTTATCACGAGTGATCTTTTGGGAAATTGTGGAAGCTTTAGTTCTTACTACAAGGCCCAGAAGCCTCGAGCCAGAAGCCGAGGTATAAATAGCGACAATGACGATTTGGCGAAACATGTTTTAATAATGCCTCGCCATGGAACCAACTAAGTATGTCAACAAGCAATGTTTGAAACATCAATCTTTGGTGATAGTTATTAATTAACAAAGTAATTAAATAAGAAGCTTTAATATGAGTTCTATTGACATGAAGCAGACAATTTATAGTTGGTTTGTTTATTTTATTATTACCTATCCAATTACCATGATCATGCAAATTGTTAAGATGTTAGGTGGCTGTTGCTTTGTGTGCATACAACTACACAAGCGGTTTTAGAAAAGAAAAAAAAGTGGAATTGGTTTTGAGGAAGGAGGATTTTAAGTTAAGTGTTATGTTATGCGTATTTAGTTGAGATACTTAATTTGTATCTTAACTAACGTATCACCAATATAAATTTATTATTTGAATTGAAAGTTATAAGGTTTAATAATTATTTATCACTTGAACTAATTAATAAAGTGATGCATCACTTGTTACATTAGTTACAATATAAAATAAGTATCCCAACTAAATAAGAAGAGTGTTATTGTTTAATTAAAAAGCTAATACATAAACCAACAAAGTTGTTTCGCACATGATAGAGTCGCTTTAAGTGAGCGAAATTGGGTTCTTTATTTGAAATAAACTTTGTTGGGAGAGCACTGTCTTTGGAATTCGGAACTTTTAGTGCAGGTTGTAATCTGGGTTTAAAAGCGCACTCTCACATAAAGATATATTGTGGTTAAGAAAAAAAAAAAAAAAAAGCTAACACATAACTGTACAAACATCGCTGTTGATTCTGCTCTGCTCCAAGTACAACCAAAACACAGCACAGCTATGTAATCCAAAGCAACAAACACACACTTACAGTTTAACCTCTGGCTACTGCTGACCTTCGCTTATTTCTTCTACCTCCTGTGCCTTCGTCTTGCTCATCTAACCTTCTTCTACAGGTCTCCTTCAACCATCTTCACTAACCATCGTGGCTTTCCGTTGAGAATACCATGTATCCAATTGACAATCCAATCACCAGTCCAGACGCATCCCCCACTTCGCCATTTTCCAATCAAACCCGCTTGAAGTTTCATCTTTATCGTCATCAGCAGTAGCTGAAGGATGCACTTTAATTCGACACCTTGGTTTGAGGAATGAGTTGTTTTAGAAGAATAGCGATGGAAAGATAATGAAAAATCAACTTGAAAACTATAACCAAACAAAAGGAAGTAGAAGAATAAGAGAGTGCAGGAGACTTGGTTATAATGCCATATGAACCTCTCCATGGTTACTAGGAATTAATACAAAGAAAGGCGACGATTACTTACACGTGTCTAATTGTTGAGAGGTAGATAGATGGGTGTTATATGCATTACATGGACCGTATCTTTGGTCTTTTATGTTTCATTTCCAGGCCGGGCATGTTGCGAGTTGGTAAAAGATTGATTCAAATAATATATTTAATATTTTCTGAAATGCATGAAATCAAATGCAATGGACAAAATGTAACATATGTGAAAAAAAAAAGTGAGGCGGTTAAAAAGTAAATGAAAGTAAAAGAAGAAGTTGGAAATGCAGAGACATATAAACGTGTGAGAGAGTGAGAGTCAAGACCGACCCAAAAACCCGACCCGTTTGACCTGCAATCGACCCGGCCATATCTTGCGATTCCGGTCACCCCACCGGCCAAGCTTGGTACCAATCTAAAGCATTAAGACCGGCCATGATACCCCAGCCGTCCACGTCGCCGGAAAATAGCCAGAACATCGGCGACCAAAGCTTGAAAAACCCGCGACTTTTCCACCTCGCTCTGTCTCGCCGGTTTTTGGTGACACCACCGGCTGGATTTTGTTCCCCACGACTCCCTCTTCAATTCCCGACCATCCACAGCCACCGGGAGTCACTGTTTGGCCGCCGACCAGTTGTTGGACTTTCACGGCTGTCGAGCTAGATTCCGGCGCCGTTGCCGCGCGTGAGAGGTCACCGCCGGCACCATTAGACCTAGAGTGGTCGAAACTTTCAGACCTGAGTTTCCCGGTCTCTATTGCTTGAATTCAGGACACCGTTGACCGGCGAGGGCAATTTGGTAATTTGACCCTATGGAGATTTTAGTAATTTCCGAAATTGGGGATTGGTTGTAATAATGATTCCGAGAGTATTTTAGTGGTTTACGATATCGAAATATTTTAATGATTTACGGAGTCGAGAATATTTTAGTAATATTATCGATACGGGAGTTGTAAATTATGGAGAGATGTTCGTTTTGAGTTTATTGCATAAATTTAGTCTTAACTCCGATTTATAAAAAATAATTATGTCGTTTCCATGATTTAGGAGGATCCACGAGCGAGAACCAGTCCGTGGGCGCGGACGATAATGGGGTGCGAACATTATCACTGTGAGTGGAATATACAAGACATATTTTCATAGTTAATTATGATAGTAAAACATGTTTGCGAAATAAGTATTTTAAATGTTTTGATTTAATTATTTTCTTGAAATGAATTTTATTCACGCAATGATATTATATTAAAATGTTTGGTTAAAGGTTTTTCGTATCGACTTTGAATAAAATATGATATTATTTTTAAAGATAAGAAAATTGGATTTAGATGTGATGATGAAAAGAAGAGCATAATTTAAAGTATGGTTAAAATGTATATGAATATAAGTACAGAGATCGTTTTTAAAATCATTGGACAATACTCTACCGACACAAATGAGATGAGATGAGAGCTTTTTGGGCTGTCAGCATATAGAGGTTTGTGTGTTTGGTATTTTATGGCTTTTATATCGTGTGATATGATAATAATAACTAGTCTGAATAATCGATGAGATGAGATACTGAGGCCGTCTAATCTGTGAGAGGTTTTGAGCGCCAAGTGCAAGACTTTGTCTTTAGGTAGTGGGAAAATCGGGATTCGGGGTCGGCCAACCGATCGGCTTTTATTGTCGGGTTAGACGAGAATGAATCGAACATAACTTGAATTAATAACTATTTTGATCGGTTGGATTTAAAATGGGTAGGAGTGATTGATTCGGATTCGATTCAGTTCGGGAATCGTTCGATTAATTCTGCCAAATTATCACAATTTTTTTTTTTCCTATTATTGTAGATTTTTATGAAAGTTTTGAGCGTTTTTCTTAATAGTCATTTTTCACTAATTTTCAACAAAGAAAAGAAAAATGTTATTAATTCAAATGAATAAGTTAAAAAGCTATAATAGAATTATTTGCCTATTGGCTTGGACTTGGAGGATAGAATTAGGACTATTATTTGCTCAATCAACAAAATCCAAAGTTCCAAACTTAATAAAAGTTAAAATTAATACAAACTTACAAAGTTCAAAGCACAATTTTCAAATATTAGTCTTTAAAAGTTTGAAACACAAACTCACAAAGTCACAAAATTAAATTGTTTAGAAACATAAATCACAAAATTCAAAGTTCAAACATTAAAACTAAATAAGCTTTTTTGGTTCCTCCACCTTGGTTCCTCCATGGCTCCATGCAAGTACTTTGACAAGTTCTAAATTGAAAATTTTGAACTCCAAGTTCAAGTGCCGATTGCCTAGAGAAAGATTGAGAAAATGTACAATAAATATTTTCCTTAAGCCACCTTCCAAATGAACAAACTCAATTCATATACAAAATTGAGCAAATATACCAAATTCATAAGGTTACACATCAAACACAAATACAAATAAATAAATCAAATTCATATCTTTAATTAAAAACTAAGGGGTGTTACAATCTTTCTAATTTCTATTATATCATTATAAATTTATAATTACAAATAAATATATATGTTTACCAAATTTCTCAATACACACTTGATTATATATTTCTATTATATCATGCTTATTTTATGGCATTCATCACCAAATCAAGTTAATAATAATATTAGACAATAATAACATTCTATCAACTTCAACTTGTCTAACTAAAACAATTACAAATTAGACTTAAAATTTAAAACTATAACAACTATAATTATAGGAGCTTAAATTACAACAAAAAACTATAGTACGATATTATCAAATTATGAATAATAATATATATTAAAAGTTACCTTTCAAACATCCATAACACCAATGTCGGCACTCACCGCTTCCACTGTCGAAGCTTGCGATCTTATAAGTTATATAAAATCCCAAAAAAAAAATAATATGTAGATGTTCTATAAAAAATTATAATGCATTTTAAATATATTAGGTATTTAATGTATGATAAAAAATTAAAAACATTACCTTCTTGTAATTCCATATGAAATATTTGCTCCTTTATATCTTCTTGGGACGTTTGTAGACGGGATTGGCAAAAGTTTAGTAGCCAATTTTCGCATATCAATGCCTCAACCATAGCCGAGTTAAAGAACTCCTATACTCATCAATACACGGTGCTACCGAGATGCCAGCATCAGGAGGAACGGGAAGCAAGGACATCTCTTGCAATTTTTCTCAAGAATTGGATACCTCGATCCATTCACCCTCCACCAAAGCAAAACATTAAGTTTAAGATTTGGGATCTTCAACTGGGTCTTCAAGTACCTTTCCACCTCGTGATACTACTTCTACTCTCATTCCGAATGAAACCTTCCAGCATATCCAAGGAAAGGCGAGATACTTGAAAAGCGTCATCATATTCACCACCAAAGAACATCCACCAAATTAGCTCTCGCTTGTAAAAGCGTTGAGAAGAACTTGTACCTCATGCCACAAGACCACTCACCATACATCGATGGGTGGAACTAGAGAATGCACTATATGCATCATAAAAACTCATTCAACAAGTCCTTCAACGCTTTTGGTCATTTGTTTCAACCATCAAACTATTATTGCCAAAATGATCTCAAAAATATGCTTAGCAAAATCCATTTTCACCGTGGATCAAGAAGAGGCAATAATCAACATTTTGTTTATCTTTCTTGTGGACTCCTAATACTTGTCAAATTTTTTCCCTCATACTTTATAAGCCATGAGGACGCGAAAGATCGATTTCTGATGCAGTCTAATGAACTCTCAATTAAGCTCAAGATATAACAAAGATTAGAAGTCACACTTTCGAAGAAGCGGAAAACAATAATGTGGCATCATAAAATACGCCCCAAAAACTTCACAACTGCTCAGCACTCTCCAGTCTATCCGGTCCGAGTGGGCCCACCCTTAACATTATTTTCTTTCTCAATGAAAAGAATGCCTCAAGGTTTATCCTTACTGCCATTCTATCAAATCGCTTGAAATTTCAATGATCATCAACATCAATCAGTGGAATTCCACTGGTAGGACAATCCAAAACAACAATTTCTTGGACACCACCTGCTACATTGTTTAAATGTCCTCGACCTCTATCTTGGAGGATATCACATACTTAATCGCATTGCGGCAGATAACACTAGCATGCAACTCTCCCACTCTGAGACAACAATCAAATTCAAAATATGCACAACAACATACGCATATATTGTCCAACACAAGTGCATCATCATTCCTCCAACTAAGCAACCGCATAGTGGCGATTAACCAACACTATCATTTTCGCAGTGGCATTATCAACGATTAAACAACCTCTATCCCCAATCTTGGGCAAGCCACAATCTTTTACCAATCGACTTCCTCATGATCTTCGATGGCGCTAAAACTAATAATCCTCTATTGAACACCAATCACTATCAATAAAATGGCCCATAATCACCATGTAGCTCATGTTTTGAAATGTAAGTCCATAAATCACAAGAGACACCCGCTTGTTATTGCAAATCAAACTCTTCAACATTGCCTTTTCCTCCAAAAATAACTCCATAACATCTCTACCAATTGTTCTTCGAGATGGCATAACAAACTGAGGGATAGCTACACTGCAGAAATGCCTAAAGCCTTTGTTGTCTACAAAACTGAGCGGCAACTCACCCATAATAATCATTTTAGTTACTGCCCTTCGACACGCGTCTTGACTCCATCCTTTACCGAAAACCAAATTACTTGCATTTTCTTCGCCGCCCTCGGATGTCAAATTTTGTTGACTTCCACTTTGTTGTGCCCGAAATGTCTTGTATGATTCACATGTCTTTATATGCCTTGTCATATTTGTAATCCCATCAAGCCTTGAATGACATTGATATTGCTTACCACAATAGTTGCACATACATTTATTTGGATTATCTTCGAGTAAAGTGAAATGATTCAATACTGTCGATCTTTTCTTCATTGGCGGTCTTTTTCGCTTCGCCTTTTCCTTTCCTCTATGGGTTCCTTCCATTTGTACACTTTGGTCTTCATCGTCACTCATTGAATCCGATCTTGAGTGTCCAAGCATTTGAATATTCAAAATAATAATTAATAATCATTAATTCATAAATCAAAACACATAAATATTATTAACATAATCCACAAACAAAAATTAGTAATTTCAATTCAAGTTGTTCATGCTCCATAAACAAAAAGTAAGAAATTCAGGATTAATTAATTAATATATAATATCCAATTGTCCATTCCCCATAACAATATGATATTATTTGTCTATTTATATCTTATTTCTTACTATAAATTAAATCCTTTAATTTCAAGTCCAAGTTACTTGTACTTAACGGATGATTAACATACAATAAAATATTAATTGAATTTATTTTTTTTTTAGGGTTGAAAACTTGAAGCTACTGCACAAGTACACATAATTACATAACACATTATAATTATAAAATATATACAACATACTACTTAATTTTAATATTTAATCTACCTAATGTGCTAATTTATTAATAAAAAAATCAATTATTAACTGTCTTTAACAATTAATAACAATTATCAATTAATATTATTTCAATTATTAACTATTATTAACAATTATTAACAATTATCAATTAATATTATTTCAATTATTAACAATTATTAACAATTATCAATTAATATTATTTCAATTATTAAAAATTATTAACAATTATCAATTAATATTATTTCAATTATTAACTATTATTAACAATTATCAATTATTATTATTTCAATTATTAACTATTATTAACAATTATCAATTATTATTATTTCAATTATTAACTATTATTAACAATTATCAATTAATATTATTTCAATTATTAATAATTAACAAAAAATTTATTATTCGCTAGCTATTAGCTAACACCATTTTCATATATCCATTGTGCTTGATTGTTATAGTCTATTCGCTAAAGAGAGCCAACGATAAAAAGTTAATAATCAATGAAATGAAAAAACCCACCAAATCACCAATCATCAATTTCTTTTTATATATGACAAAAAAATAATTTCTAATGAGCTCAATAATTAACAAAATTTCCTTGATTTTATTACTAATATTTATAAATACATAATTAGTTAATTACAACAATTAAATAATAACCATTAACCAATTACTCAATTACATAATAAACTATTTAGCATATATATAATTAATTAATTAATATATAGTGTATAGCTAATAGTTGTATTATATAACAAGATATAACTTATATCTGTGAGCGTGGCGTGTGGCCAACCAATTCGGAAAGTGGAAAGTGGAAACTAAAATTCTTAAACGACTTGGGAGTTGGGAACTTGAAATGTTGAAGGCTTGAAGCTTGAAACTTGAAAATGGAAGGTGGAAACCGAAAGCTTCAATCGGGTTCATGGAGAGGATTCGCGCCCAGATCGGTGCTACTACCGGATTGGGATGGGATTTCACTTGGCAGATCGCGACTTCACTTGGGAGTTGGGAGTTGGCGGCCAGATCGCGGAGATCACGGGCAGAACTACTTGACGGCTCACTCCCGGTCGCGACTTCACTTGGCAGATCATTGATTTCTTAAGAACAGATCACGGCTTGTGGTGGCTGGTTGGTGGTTACAGACTTGCGGGTTGCGGCTGCCTTGTTCTGTTGTTAAGTTGTTTGTGTTTGTTTTTAGTTGTTTGGACTTGTGAGTTGTGAGTTGTGGCCGACAGCGTGTGTGTGTGTGTGTGTGTTAGGTTTACAGTGGACCTGTGGCGTGTGTGCGTCTTTGTGTTCCGTGTGTGTTCACAGTGTCATTGTGTTGTGTGTGTGTGCTGTGCAAGTGTGTTGTGTCATGTGTGCAGGTGTGCAGTAGCAATATGTGTGTGTGTGGCTGTGTTACCTGTCTGTGTGACTGTGACAAGGTCAAGTTGTGTCACTTGTGCAAAAGTGTGTTGCAGCTAAATTGAGACCAGAGGAGTGTGGGTCAGTAATGCGGTTCTTGACTTCTTGTTAGCCTTTTCGGCTTTATAAATTCATATCGATAGAGCTACCCATTGAAGGTAACAACTTTAGAAATTTCCATTTTACCACATGTTTAAATTTTAATTACGAAGTTCCCGAATCCGCGATCATGATAAAGGATTTCTTGAATCCTTTTTTTTGTTTTGCTGGGTTCTTTTTTTCCCAAGCTCTAGTACATGGGAATCGGAAGATGGAACACAACATAATTAAACATAGAAATAATAAGCTATTACATTTATTATATATAAATTATGATAACAAGATGGTAGGCTCCACAGTCTTCCGAGGATTTTGAACAGAAAATGATTCTATTTACGCAAAGAGAATCATGACACGAATATATATAAGTAGCTAACCGTTAGCTTAAGGTTTTTTTTGGAACCCGATTCGGATCGGGGTTTGACTCGAACCGATCACAACCGATCGGGTTTGTAAATTTCAAACCGATTTCGATCTCTAATTCGAACCCGAATTTTTGGTCGGGCCGAGTAAAAATGCCCACCCCTACTTTTGGGGACTAGATTATGCATGCACAAATATGATAAGATATGATCAGATATGGAATTGTATTTTCCTGTCTATCCGTGTAGTTTCGGGGTATGACGGTACCTATATAGTACGTCATTGCTCATCCTTTGAATGGGATAGGACAATGATTATTTCTGCATCGTTTATTGATGATTTTCATCAGGTATTTTATATGATATTGTGATATGATTTCCATGGTTATTACGTACGATATTATGTATGCTCTTTAAGGTTAGTAATCTGATTTAAATGTTAAATAATTTATTAATGGTTTCTCGCATATGGTTTGATGAAATCGTGTTTGAAAATGATATAATTATTATTTATTTTTAAAAAATTATTATCTACTCACTAAGCTCACTGAGTTTTATATTCATCCCGTTTTTATTATATTCCCCTCCCAATAAGAGGTTGCAGGTACATCAAACCGATCCAACGACTGTAAATATATTTTGAGTCTTAGCCACGTGATGGTGTTAGAAGATATAGATGATTTTTTTTTTTAGGACATCTTGATCATCTCATTCTTTTGGGATTGTATAATTTTGTTATAGTATTCTTTTGGAATTAAGAATAAACTAATTTATATTAATATTAGTTATAATATAATCTTTTGATGTTGAGGATGTTGATCATTGGAGCTGGTTGTATATTGAATTACTTTGGGGAGTGTTATATTCATATTTGCAGATTGAGAGTGTTATATTTATAAAGGAGATTCTACTGAATTTTCGACAGAATTTTCACTAATCAAATTATTATCAAGTCAGTTTTGATGAGACTAGATTGACTCGCCCGGAGAATTTGGGGCTGATCGTTTCACAAAAATATAAAATTCCATGAAATGCATGATCCTCCAATATCATTTGTTTGGATTTGTTGACTGAAATCCAACGGATGCAAGGATTAACGGAAAATTAAAAAAAAAAAAGTTGTGGATCACCGGATGAACGGGTTAAGGGTTTGATAATTATCAAAATTTTCGTTTTGTTTCGTAAGTCATCACCAAACACGCATGCTGTTACCAAAATGTGTTCACGTTAAGGGTTTCATTACTTGACTTAGTAAGTGCAAGCTGAATACGAAGGGTTTTAATTTCACAGTATGGACTTGATTGAGGAATCTCAATTTAAAAATATATTGTAAGCATGTTTAAACAGTATGGCAACCTACAAAAATGCTCGAGATATTTTTATGTTTGACATTGCATGTCTAACGGCCTCACTTTCTTGTCAAAAAATATATCCTGTATTTCTTCCAAGCCTCTATTTATAGATAAAGGACTTAACTTTTGGTGGGAAGCTTGACCTAATCTCGTCCATTCAATTTCAAGATGAATTATAACAATCGATCTAGTAGCTAATTTATGATTAATATGTTCTTTGTCATCACATGATTTCATTAGAGATCACATGTTGTTGGTTTAATCATCCTTGGGAACCGGTTTTCCATATTTGCCCCAGTTTAATGAGATCATGTGAGTGCTTTGCACTTATCCAGGCGTTGAAGGCCTTGTTTCTGTTATGAAGCGAAGTGTTATCCAAATGCTTTTATTATTTCTATTTAATTTCAAATTAATGACAAGTTACGCGATTTAAGTGATATGATTTTATGGCACTTACACCCATTGAAAGTAATAAAAAATACGGTAAAAAATAGCTGCTGTGACATCAATAATAACTACAATTTTTTAAATTGATATTTTTTTAAATTAAAAGTAATTGATAGCTACTATTATATTGATGTTGTCATGTTGTAATAAATGGGTAGAGTTGTCTTTTTCATTTTTTTATGAGAGTAGATCAGTTATGTTCTTTTTTTTTTCCTTCCATTTTTTTAAGTTTATTTTAATAAAACTATATTTCCAATTTATTGGACATTGAACTCAAACTCGTGAGCTCTGCTTTCACTTCGGAAGTTATGCCAAGTGGTCATCATTTGACATAATATTTAATAACAAGTACCTAAATAGTGGGGATAGACAAACTCAATTCAACGCAATAGCTCCGATCTAATCCCATCTAGTTTTGATGAATTGAGTTGACTATTGTAGGTTAATTGGGTCATTTTTTCTAACTCAATTAATAATTAGGCTTGGTTGAGTTAATTATGAAGAACTTGTCTAGTCCAACCCAACCTAGGAAAATAAGAATAATATGTTAATCTTCAATTATAAAACCCTAAAGACTCAAATGACCAACATAATTTTTAACATTTTTTTATTATTTTATAAAAAAGACTATTCAATAGTGTCTAGTGATCCAGACTTTAATTTCAAAACTAAAATCACTCTTTCATGTAAGTAAATTTATTACCTTTTAAGTTTAAATTTTGAAAGTAAGTTGGTTTCAATTTCTCTTTATTTTTATGTAAACAATTGATAGTACATAATTATAAATAACTTTCATTTATTACTACTTACTAGATATGATGCTAGCTAATTATCTAAAAGATCTAAATTTAGAATTAGAAAAAAGAGATGCAAGAATTCGGGAATAAAGTTTAGAAGCTCATGGTTGAAATTTTATTAAATTTAAGATAGTTGATTTTTTAGCTTTTTTTTTAATCAAACACTAGATAATGAATAGAATTTTCATGTTATAATAGATTGATCTTATTTTAATAAATTTTAAATCTTTTTTTAAATTTTAATTTTGATTTGACATTCAACCAATCATCCCAATTCAACCTAGTTCGATTGGATTAAGTTAAACATACTTATTTAGTTGGATTGGGTTGATTTTATCTTAATTCATTTAAAAGTGGGCTAGGGTCATGACCCAACTTAGACCCGACAAGATATTGTCCGCTTTAAAACCCGCGTGGTTTTGTTTCTGGAGTGCCATACACCTCAAAATGCTTCAACTAGAGAGATATCTTGAATAGGAGAAGTAGACATCCACATGGACGAATTATAGCGACGAATTTCAAAGCCATTGCCAACATGAACGGTCTCAAAGCTCGGACACTCAATTCTGTTTAGGGATGGAAAAATTCGGGTCCGGGTTTGTCCATTCCGGTTCCGGACCCAGATGACAATTTGCTATTCCATATCCGAAAATAAACCCGGATTTTTAAACTCCGGGTGCGAACCGGGTTCAACCACATGGACATCCACATGGAGAAGTAGACATCTACATGGATGAGTTATAGCGACGAATTTCAAAGCCATTGCCAACATGAACAGTCTCAAAGCTCGGACACTCAATTCTGTTTAGGGATGGAAAAATCTGGGTCCGGGTTTGTCCATTCCGATTCCGAACCCGGATGACAATTTGCTATTTCGGATTCGGAAATAAACCTGGATTTTTAAACTCCGAGTGCGGACCGGGTTCAACCTGTAAAAATCCAGGTTTCCACAATCCGAGTTTTGAACCCAGATGGGCACCATTTTTAGGCTTGTTCATGAGTAGAAAACCAGAGTAAGGGCCCTGTCAACGTTCAACTTTACAACTTTTTTCCATCACCGATTGCTTCAATATCAAAACAGGAGTAATATTTAAATCAAAGGGAAAATTTGATTAAAGAATATAACAAATCAGTGAAGCAAAAATGCAAAACAAAACCCACATTTTGGGATTGTCAGCTTTTCATCATCAAACAAAAGCTAAAATGATAGTAAAATAGAACACAGAAGGCGACGGGAATGAAAACCCAATGAATTTGTGCCGCCGGTCACTGCTTCGTATACGTCTGTGAATGCCAAATCGTCACTTCGTGTGTGATTGTCAGCCGTCAGTTGTGACTGTGAATGAGTTTAGGAGTTACTAAGAGATTCAAGCCTTTGATGATGGTTGATGACGAACTAATGATGATGATTGGTGACGAATTGATGAATTTGGGAGATGAAAAGGAGAGGCTGTGAATTGAGGAATTTAGGAGATGAAAAGGAGAGAAAATGGTGGCGGCAGCTAAAAGCATGAAAATGTAAACTAGGGTTTGTGTGTGTGTGTGTGTGTGCGCGCGCGCGTGTGTTTTTCATTGATTTTTTATTTTTATATTTATATTAAAAATAAATGTATGTGTTAGAGTGCAATTTATGCACTAGTTTTGCATTGTTTACTTCCCTTAATATCGATGTTTTGCACTTAATAATAATGATTTACTTGTGTTTTACTGTTGTAGGTGCAATTCTATTGATTTGTGATAAAATTGAGCTATAAGATGATGTTTAAAGATGATTGTTCTCTTGGAGAAATTATGAGCGTCAGAAGAACTTTGTTGATAAGGCGTGGTGGCGTCTTTGTCAATCATCTTGACCTTGCTTTTAGTTTAACGTGTTTTGTATTTTTGGTTATTTTTGTAATTACGAATTTAATATTTCAGATATTAGTATTTTATTTTAAATAGAATTCTAGAGGAGAAGAGAGAGAGAGTATTTAAGAGAGGAATTTATTGTGAAAAAGGGGGATTTTGGGATTGGAGAAAAAGAAAAAAAAAAACCCTAGATCTAAACTTTTCTCTTCTCTCTATGAAAAACTAAACTTATTTTTCTGGTTGAAGGATAATGAAGCTTTGATTCATCACTACTGTGAGATCTATTTTATGCTTTAATTGTTTTATTACTTTTTGGGTATTTGTTTATTCTCTGAATTATTTTCATGATTATGTTTGTTAATTAGGTAATTGGCCATTATTTAATTATCAACTTAATCTATTGTTAATTAAAGGATTCATCGTGTGAAGATTTTAATGTTTGTGACAAATAACATAGCAGTGAGTTGTGTTATGAGAATAAACAATCTAATTTAAATGAATCATCGTTGATTGGATTTTCTCTGCCTTTTGTCAATTGATTAAATCCCATGATCAGTATCTGGGTTGTTATTGATTAGGAAATACCAATGATTATCTTGGTTATCAGTTAAGAGATTGACTATTAGAGGTCTCGGTAGCTATAACCTACATTCATAAGTAATAATAATCTATATTTGAATCAATGATCGAATGAATCGTTCGAATTAATTCCTTCAACCGTAGCTTTCTCCAATTACAACTTTAATTTGCATTCTTGTTATTTTAATTTGATTTCTATTATTGTCAACAAAACCCCCATTTTACGTTTTAAAAGGATTTAAATAATTCTCTCGCGACCCGCTTCAATCACTATACACAATTTATTTAGAGTAGAATTTATTTTTGCTTTTAACCATCGCAGTCCAAGTTAGACATACGGTTCTAAACTGAAACCGGATATATCCGGGTTTAAAAAATGTGATATCGGATCAGAATTTTATTATACTCTGGTACGGGTTGAACCCGGACCGAATGGTCCGGGTCTGGGCCTGGTCCGGAAAAAACTGCCATCTCTAATTCTGTTGCATGTTGGTGGAAACATTTCCAGCCCCTTTGAAGATTCAGGCCATAAACCCAAGTTCAGATTTGAGAGTAGGCCCAGAAGAACTGAAAGCTTTAACATGCTCAAGCCTGCAGCCATTTTTGTTTTTGAGTGGAGAGACTTTTGGGTGCTCGTTGGTGAGGATAATGAATGAATAATGCCTTAACGCAAAAATATTTATCAGCCACAGTGTTTGTGTTTTTTGAACTGATGATTTTCTTGCGGTTCATGTGAAGACACGTGCCGTAACTCTTTCCGTTTTTAATTTATCGAAAAATCGAAATTTATGGAAAAATGCTGACCAAATGGGTTTGATGATACGGCTGACTTTTACTGTTTAACCTTTTTAACCAAACAATTCAATTTAGTAATAAGTTGAGTTTTAAAATTATAAATTTTAATTTATTTTTTCACAAATTTTGAGATTAATTTGTATTAATATTATAAGCTAAATGGTACAATATTTATGTATTACATCGCGTAAGTAATGTCGATTATAGTAAGAGACATCACCACATGACAACTTCTCATTAAAAGATTGTAGGATTATTTGTAGTTTAATTGACTTAATTTCAATCAATTAAGCAATTAAATTTGTTTATCTTTTAACTTAATAATAATTTTTAGTCATTATATAATTAAGTTATTAAGCCAACTTTTTTAGTTCAGTATTTAATTTAAAAAGATATTCTATAAAATATGTTTATATACTTAATTAATTTTCATTATTAGCTAAATAAAAATTTAATAATTAGTATTATTACCTATTTTTATAACTTGTGATCATATAATGGTAGACTATTATTATTCTTTTTTTTCTTCAAATTAGCATTAGTTATCTCCATAATTTTTTATGAATATTTTTTTATAAAGGATTGCATTCAATTGAACTTGATTTAAGTAATGATAATATATTACCTTATTTAAGTTCTTTAAGATATTTATTATTTGTTTAATATTTATAATTTGTTGGGACACAATTATAAAAATACTAATTTTTAAAAAAAATAAAGTAATGGATATGGTAAAATTACAAACATATGTTGGACGAGCTTAACAAAAAAAAACTTTTCAATTTATGAATAAAAAATAAATTTAATTTAAATAAAACAAAAAAACTCAAAATATTAAATTAAATTCATTTTTTATATTAGTATTTATTATTTTATTAGGTTGTATTACTAATAATAAAAAACCTAGGCTCGGCTTGAGACCGGTCCGTCCAAATTTGGCTTTTGAAGAGAGAACTTTGTTTGAATGAAAAGTGCAAGCCCACAAATTATCATCCCTAGTTTTTAAATTTTTTAAGTTAAAAAAGTGAGACTTAACATTTATTGTTAACAATTCAGATAAAAAATTAAACATATCATTGCATGTGATATTTAGAATTCAGATTAATTTCACATGTATTTTAATTATAAGAAAATACTATCTGTGTCATGAAATCCACAGCTCAAGATGAAAGACTGACACGTCACAACGTTCCCCATTAGCCACATAATAGTTAAAGGGTTTCCATGGTATGTACAGGGGCAAATTTTGAAAGACGTGTTAATTTTATGAAGTAATACTAGATTTACAAACATCGTGCATTCCGAGTCAAATATTAAAGACTTTGAAGTTTGTAAGATTGATAATACCCACACTTTGTTAAGGAAGCTCATATTTGCAAGATTACCAGCAAAGTAGAGGATCACAGCAGCAACCATATGCAGTTACGAGTTGATGACATGACATGCCAGTTGGAGCCTGGTGGCTATGTAATTAGTTATGCATGTGTTAATTAGCTAAAGCTGTTATAGTTAGTTAATAGGATTAGTTAATAAGTTGTAGCTAATTACAACTAATTGTGTTGAGCTTCAGCTTAGTATAAATAACAACAGCTTTGTACATATCACAATAATTGTGATGAATGAAATTTAGTTTCTAAGAAAACATTCAGATCTATTTCTTATTTTCTTATCTGCCAAACACGTTTCTTGTTCTTCAACTTGGTATCAGAGCTAGTAGCAATGGCTTCAGTCCATCTAGCTTCGTCTTCTTCTCAAGCACCAATTAATCAAACAACTGTTAATTCAACAAATGTAACATTCACTTTCAATACACCTATCAAGCTAGACCAATCCAATTATTTGATTTGGCGATCTCAAGTCCTTGCTTTAATTCGTGGCAACAGACTTGAGAAATTCATTGATAACTCAACCACTCCACCTCCTTCACACATTGCTAAGAGAATTGAAGATGATCTGAGATCTGTAGAAAATCCAGAATTTGCAACTTGGAGATCACAAGATCAGGTGCTTCTTGGCTGGTTACTTTCTTCAATAAGTGAAGGTATCATCAGTCTAGTCTTCAATCTAGAGACTTCTCGAGAGGTATGGAAAGCTATAGAAGTTCAGTTTGGATCTAAATCTAAATCTAGACTTCTGCATTTACGATATATGATGAACTCAACTAGGAAAGATGACTTGAAAATTACTGATTACTTCATTAAGATGAAAAGTATTGCTGATAATATGGCTGCGGCAGGAAGTGCATTAAGTGATGATGATTTAATTTTGCATGTACTCTCTAGCTTAGGTCCAGACTATAACTCTGTTGCTACCTATATTACTGGACAAGTAGGAGTAGGAAAAATGAATGTAAATGAAGCTTATGCTATGCTTCTAACTCAAGAAGCTAGGATTGAGCAACAAACTTATATGCTGGCTAATACTGATGTGAAACAAAACTTTGAGGCTAATCTGGCTTACAACAGAGGTTATAAAAAGGGAAATATGTCAGGAGGAAGAGGTTTTGGTGGCTTTGGATATAATCCTGGTTATGGAAACAATGGAAACAGTAACAATAATGGTTACAAAGGAGGTTATGAAGGCTCTGGATTTAATACTAATAGTGGAAATGCTTATGGCACTAACAATCAGTTCAAAGCTTTTCAAGGGGATAATTAGAGAGGTGGAGGAGGAGGCAACTGGAACCAGAATGCTGGAAATGGAGGATTTAACAATAGCAGACCATCTGGAAACACTAAGCCTTAATGGAATGTCTCTAAGCCAACCTGTCAAATCTGCTGTAGAACAGGCCACACTGCTAACATTTGCTGGAAACTTGAAGAAATTATTGTTTCTGGATCTTACAGACCACCACCAAACAGAAATCCAAAATCTGCATATTTGGCTAATATGGAAGGCCCTGCTAATGCTAACTGGTATATGGATAGTGGTGCAACACACCATCTGACAAATGATATCAACAACATGCATGTTTCTGAAGCTTTTACAGGTATATCTAAACTTGTTGTTGGCAATGGTGCTGGATTGAATATCACACATATTGGAAGTGCTGCATTGAAATCACATAACTCCAATAAGGCCTCATTAACTCTTAAACTAAATGATATCCTTTTAGTGCCACAGATTACTAAAAATCTTATCAACATCTCTAAACTCACAAAGGATAATGATGTTGTGATTGAGTTTACTAATAATCTCTGTTTTGTGAAGGACAAGGTGAGGAATTTGATCATACTGCAGGGCAAAGCTGAAAAAGGTTTATACAAATTGCTATTGGTTTCATCTAATAAGACAGTCTCTCCTGCTTCTAGTCAAAGCTTTGTTGCTGAGTCAGTTGTATCAACTACTCCTCTTTCAATGTTTTCAGTTGTCAAGTCTACTCTTTCAAATAATACCTCATGTCTGCCTACTGCAGCAATTTGTAAAAACTCTGAGTGTTTGTTAAGTACTTCTGTATTGCATCAAAGATTGGGACATCCATCTTCTAAGACTTTGAATCATGTAATCAAAACATGTTCATCTTTCATTCTTGATAATAAGAATACAACCTTTGATTTCTGTGATGCTTGTCAAATAGGAAAAATGCACAAGCTTCATTTTCCAGCTACTGATATCAAAACAAAGTTTCCCCTGAAAATATTGCATACTGATTTATGGGGACCAACCCCTGTGATATCATCACATGGCTACAGATATTATGTGAGCTTTGTTGATGATTTCACAAGATTTACTTGGATCTTTCCTTTGAAAACCAAAAGTGAAACACTGTCAGTCTTTCAAATTTTCAAAAACCAAATAGAAAAACAACTTGACAGACCCATCAAATGTCTTCAATCAGACTTGGGGGGGGGGGGAATTTCGATCCTTTGTTAAATTTCTTCAAACAGAGGGCATACATTTCAAACATTCATGTCCATATACTCACAACCAAAATGGAATTGTAGAGAGAAAGCATAGACATATTACAGAACTTGGTCTTACTCTACTTGCAGAAGCCAACCTACCTATTAAATTTTGGTGGGAGTCTTTTCATACAGCCACATACCTTATAAACAGATTGCCTACACCAGTTCTGTCAATGAAATCTCCTTAGGAGTCTATCTATCATATCTCTCCAGATTACAAATTTTTGAAAACATTTAGATGTTCATGCTTTCCCTTTCTTAGAGATTATAATCAACACAAATTTCATTCTCATACATCCAAATGTATTTTCTTGGGGTATAGTCCTTTGCATAAGGGTTATAAATGTCTCCATCCCTCTGGCAAAATCTATATAGCAAGTCATGTTATTTTTTATGAAACTTCATTTCCATATTCCTCAATTTTCAGTTCATCTTCTCCATCCAAATCTTCTGAATTTCAGTACAATCTTCTTCAGCAGTATACTATCCCTATTACCAATAGCAATTTGAACACCTTTGAAGCTGATACTGCAGGTAATGATTCACATTCTGATCACCTTGATACTATATCTTCACCACTCTCTCACAACACATCATCTCAACCCTCACCACCAGCTGCTTTCTCCCAGCAACCCATACCCTCTTCACCAACTCAGTTAAATCTCACTATACCTCTACCTGATACAACACAAAATACATCAGTCTCCCAACCCACCATATCTCACTCTATGATTCAACCAACACACTCATCTCAACCTAAACCAATTCTCTCCACACACAAAATGATCACCAGAGCAAAGGCTGGCATATTCAAACCAAAGGCCTACTTAACAGATCACAATAGCCTGGAACCATCTACAATTTCAGAAGCATTATCTGATCCCAAATGGACAGCAGCAATGCAGGCTGAATATGATGCTTTGATTAAGAATAAAACTTGGACCCTTGTGCCTATATGCTCATCCTATAAACTAGTTGGGTGCAAATGGGTGTTCAGAACCAAGTACAACACAGATGGCTCAGTTTCGAAGCATAAAGCCAGACTGGTAGCCAAGGGATTTCATCAAACTGTAGGTATTGACTACTCAGAAACATTTAGTCCTGTAGTGAAATCTTCAACAGTAAGATTGATTCTTAGTTTAGCTGTCATGAACTGTTGGAAGGTCAGACAAATTGATGTAAATAATGCTTTCTTAAATGGAGATTTGTCAGAGGATGTGTATATGGTTCAGCCTGAGGGTTTTGTGACCAAAGAAGGCTACATATGCAAACTTACAAAGGCTTTATATGGATTGAAACAAGCTCCAAGAGCTTGATATGATAAACTGAAAGGCTACCTCACTGCCTGGAATTTCCTCAATTCTAAAGTTGACACATCTCTCTTTGTTAAACATGATGATAAAGGCATTATTATTATATTGGTCTATGTTGATGATATTCTGGTGACTGGTCCTGACTCAGCATTACTTGAAGAATTTATTACTAAACTAAGTAAGACTTTTGCTCTCAAGGATCTGGGTTTGCTAGCTTATTTTCTTGGAGTAAAAGTGTGTTACACAGCTCATGGAATGCATCTGTCACAGACAAAGTATATTAAAGATCTGATAAGCAAAGCCTCAATGCAGAGTTGCAAAGGGTCAGATACACCTTTCAACACTGGTTTTAAACTAGAGAAAAATGTTCAAGGTCCTCTGGGGCAAGAATTTGAAGAACCAGCACTATATAGGAGCATTGTTGGAGGGCTTCAATATTTGATTCTCACCAGACCTGACATTGCTTATTCTGTACACAAACTCAGCCAATATCTCAGTACTCCTACACTTCAGCACTGGCTAGCATGCAAGAAAGTTCTCAGATGTCTTCAAGCTACAACTACTCATGGTTTATATATTCAAAAGGAATGAACACTTGGACTTGCAGGTTTAACAGGATACTCTGATGCTGACTGGGCATGTGATGTTGATGATCGGAAGTCTATTGGAGCTTACTGTATTTACCTTGGCAATAATCTGATCTCCTGGTCTTCAAAAAAGCAAGCTATTGTAGCTAAGTCAAGCACTGAAAGTGAATACAGGGCACTATCTTCAGCAAGTTCAGAACTTTCATGGTTGCAATCTCTGCTGTCAGAACTTAACATTGTCCAATTACCAACTCCAATTCTTTGGTGTGACAATCAGAGTGCTGGAGAGTTGGCTCGAAATCCTATCCTTCACTCTAAATCCAAACACATTGAGTTGGATGTTCATTACATTAGAGATAAAGTGCTTGGAAAAGAATTAGAAGTGAGATATATTCCTACTGAAGAACAAGTTGCTGATGTCCTTACTAAAGCTCTGTCATTTCCCAAGTTTAACTATTTTCGATCCAAGCTCAATGTCATCAACAAGCCATTGAGCTTGAGGGGGGATGTTAAGGAAGCTCATATTTGCAAGATTACCAAAGAAAGAGGATCACAACAACTATATGCGATTCTGAGTTGATGACATGGCATGCCAGCTGGAGCCTGGTGGCTATGTAATTAGTTATGCATGTGTTAATTAGCTAAAGCTGTTATAGTTAGTTAATAGGATTAGTTAATAAGTTGTAGCTAATTACAACTAATTGTGTTGAGCTTCAGCTTAGTATAAATAACAACAGCTTTGTACATATCACAATAATTGTGATTAATGAAATTTAGTTTCTAAGAAAACATTCAGATCTATTTCTTATTTTCTTATCTGCCAAACACGTTTCTTGTTCTTCAACTCACTTGAACCCGCGAGAGTGTTCATCACTGTTTTGGGACTAACTTTTTCCAGGTTAGTCAAGAGATTTCTTTGATATAAATCAAATTTCATGGAATCTCTGTAATGACTGAGTTGAGCGCACGCATGATGTTCGATGAAATTCCTGAATAAAACTTAACATTTCTTGGACGAGTAAGACGTCATTTGCTTTAGCCATTTCTTTTCTTGCTTGCACATTTGTTGAAAGGAGGACCATGAAGAAACAAAGGTGCATGACAGATCCTAAGCCTGTTACTGCCCAGCCCTCATCAGCTGCTGGTGGTTAAGAAATTATGCGGCTGGATTTGATGTTTGCCTTACTCATCTGATTGTCTTCCTAATTTGGTGATTCTAGTTTATGATAAAGACAGTGAATTAAAAGCCAGAAGCACCTTGATCTCCAAAGTTCTTTGTTATGTTGGTCTAATGCTGCATTCAACAGTCTACCTCCCTGGCGCTTATTAATGTCTTATATGCTTTTTTTTAAAAAGGTAGTGGTTGATAGAGCAGTAATTGATTGTTTGATCCTCCGATGACCAGTCAAATAAAATTACTTGAAAATCATTCGGTCAAGTTTTTGTTTGATGATAAGGCTGACTTAAAAATCATTCTCAGAAGCTCTCTTATTATCTGAATCTTTCCCAAATTGTTTCTATATATATTTAGCAAAACTCATGGTATGAAATTTTCAATCTTGATCTTCGAAACTAACTTTCTCCAAGGACTGCTTCTGGTTACGCACCAACATTTTTTCTTTTTCCCAACAATAAAATGACTGGATAGGTCCCCATGTCTATCTGTTTTGCCGAAAGGAAATACAAATTCTTTTAACAGAATATGCATTTTCAAGAACTTATGCATGCTAGTTAATGTTCTTTATAAACATCAGATTCAATCATATTTGTTTAGTTGGAGAAAGAACTCTGTTGGAGCAGCAAGAGAAAATTTTCTTGTAAGAACCAGAAATGATAATGAAAGGAAAAGGATTTAATTATACATTCTGTTTTTTATCAATAACAACACTAAAACAAGTCGGTAGAGGGCAAGCTTATGTATGGTCATTCCTAGAAGCAGTCTGTCAGCATTGGATTCTTCATCAAGGGTTGGTACTTAGTAGTGAGGACAAAACCAAACTAAAGTGCTACCCACATATGTGTTATATTAATTAACAACAACAATTTCACTGAAAAAACGTATGTATGGTCATTCCTTCAATTTTCAAGGAAGGTAAAACGAAATCTTGAAGCAAAAGCGTTGACTGAAAAAACTGAAAAAAATAGCGGCTTTAGTACATCGTCCTACTCGATCAAAATTAGAAGAAGCAAAAGCTGGAGGAGATATTTGGAGTTACCTTTTTGATTGATTTATCTCAATAAAATTATTATTATTAATGTTAAAAGAATGAATTTTTGAGTTGATATGAAATGAAGGAACGCGGGGAAAAGGAGAAGGGTGTGAGGAAGGAGTGAGAATGAAACGGTGACGTTTTGTGGGTGTCGTGGGGGGAACAAGTGGCCAGATGAGGAAGAGGCGGGTGACAAAAACAGGAGGGAAATGGAAGGCACGCACGAGTCCTTTGTATTTATTTTATTCATTAGGAAATTGGGAACGGTGAAAAAAAAAATTGATATGACATTTTGTTAAAAAATTGGGAACAAGCTTTTGTACAGTTATTGTTTTTTTTTATAAGATTCAAGTAAATTAATTGTATTATCTTACCACTAATTGTATTATCTCACCAACTAATTAATAAATGATATATCATTTGAGATAATTTTTTAGAATAAAAAATTTAAAATGTATAGCATTACACTTTTTTTTTATTTGCTTTTAAAAAAATTCTTTAATATATGTAAAAACAAAATACGGTAGTTTTGATGGTGAAATTGATATTACATTTTGTTAAGCATTTATCATATCGCGATAAATTGTATGCATTTTTCGTATCGCGATAAATTGTATCTTTTTCTTTTCTTTTCTTTTTTCTTTTGCGTTTTTCGGTAGGTTTCATGTGGGGATCAGAATCCTCTCCTAATCTGAGCACTTATGATCTTTTACAAATCTTGTGCCACATATCTTTTAATATTTGTGAATGATTAGGATTTAATTACTTTTTCTTTTTAATTTATTAATTACCAATCATATTAATTTCTTTTGAAAATCGGATCGTAGAATCTTAATCCGTGTAGACACGCATCATTTTTTAAATTAATTCGGAATATTATTACCTTTTTGTAAGATTTTAGATATGAATAATTGAAATGGAGTATGATTTTGCGTAATTTTTTCGAATAATGACTTCATTTATTTCCGAATAACCAATCAAAAATAACAAAGTAATTGCTTGGGATCAAGCCAAACATAAAAACTAAAGCAACAGAGTACAAATTTAGTTAAAACATCTACCACTTGATTACAAATCTGAAAGACATGGCGAATCAAAAAATTTTATTTTGGTCGTAATAAGTATTGAACATCATAACTCTATATCCTTTCAAAAAAAAAAAAAAAATCGTAACTCTATACGAGTACTATGTCATTCCAAGACTAGCTTAACAACATGTAAATTTTACTTTTATTTGAATTTAATGTTTTTTATCGAATTTACACAATTTTATTAAAGCATAAACTTCAAATGTTAATGTTGGATCCTTATCTAATAACTTAAATAGTAATATGATTATTTAGCAAAAAAAGAATATTATGACAGATTCATTAAAAATTTAAAGTCAACTTGTAACTGCGATGTTAACAATTTTTTTTTAATTTCATGTACGTGATATTTGAATTCATATTCTTACATGAATTAATGACTAAGATGTGGTCCCATTAACATGATAATTATATTTATTTTTATTATTTTAAATTTTACTCTCATAACCATCAAACAATTCAAAAATCTTTAAAGAAAATGCCACATGATGCTTAGTGAATTAACATTCTCACATGAGAGATCAACTAGATTCTTATCTAAAATTTTAAATCTAAGTTACTCGGTGGCTAACTAAAACTTTAATTAAGTAAATACGTAAATATAATTTCTTAAATGATATAATTTTGTAGTTTGATTATTATTTTATTCTTAAGTCACACAACACTCAACTTGTTGCTAAGATAAAGCAAAGGTCAAGTTCTCATTATATTCAAGGGACCTTGTTTGATTAATTGGTTGACTATTTATCCAATTTGGACCGTTTGTTTTTTTTAGGCAGAAGTTCCGTGAATCTATCATCTTTCTTTTGATTTACACTAAAAGTAAATGGATTCTTAAAGCGATTAATTATTTAGTATCAACACAACAATTTAGATATTTGTCTAGTTTGTTACAAAAATCTTCATTTTTTTGCTACATAATGTATCCATATAAAATACGTATATGTTACCTTAATGGGTAGTTCTAGCCAAATTTGATATGTCTTTCTAACTTTGGCTTAACAATTTTACTAATTCAAATTAATTCTATAGATTTATAATGTGACAGTAATAAATTAACTTTAATGTTATTTTAATATTGTATTATAATGTGCTAACATTTACGATCAATAATTAAAAAATTGTTAAATCTTTTATTAACAGCTAAGTTATGAAACAATTTTAATGGTTAAGGTTTAGATCAGATTATATATTTATGAATACAAATTCTTAATATAAAGTCGAGACAACCTTTCTTGACAGCTTCTATTATGACGAAATACATAGTTTATATTACATAGAAAATTGTTCAATACAATAAAGAATCTTTATTGAAGATTTAATAATAATGTCATAAGATGTCAACATTAAATATTTTACCTAATACGATACAACATAGTGTTAGCTTATAAAACTATATTTGCTTCAACCTACATACACATCTATTGTTTGGTATACGAAAGAAAATAAAGCACTACATTTTGTAAAATATAAGAAAAAAGTATATTAAAGTAAATGTACGTATGTTCAATAAATTGAATCAAGGCCATGTTCATGCAAGGAAGTTCACTACTGTATAATTCTGTTTTTATAATTTCTCAAAAGGAATATTCAGTTGAATTCTTTTGATTTTTTTATTTACTATTTATAAATAAAAGATAAAAAAAAGAGTTAAATTCAATTTATCACGAGAAGATAGAGTGAAATAGAGATTTTTTTAAAATAATTTTATTTTCTTTTCACAAAGAGAATAGACGCTGTGGTCTGCGCAGAGATGGGGCCCAGCTCGTACGTCCATTTGACGAAAATCTTGTGATTAGAACCGGATAAGCAATCGTCGTCGGACGCGTGGACAATGGATAGGAGTGAAAGAAAATGGGGCGGCTTTTTAAGTGTTGGTGGAGGCTGACGAAAACGAAAGGAAAGACAAATAAAAGATGGTGTCGTTGAAAAGCGGGGGTGTTTTTTTTTTCACATGAAAAAGATGTTATCATCAAGATTAGTGGGCCCACGTGATGTCTCGTTCATGGGGTCCACGGTTTTTATTTTAAGAGTAATCATATTGGACGGAAAAATTGGATAGAACACTCGAGCAAATAGAATACTGTATGCAAAACCAAAAAAAAAATAATAATAGAATACTGTATGCATCGGTGCTTGTTTACGCTAACATAAATAGAAGATGACATAATTAGATTAATTTTTATATAAATTTATTTTATATAAATTAACATGACATAATTAGATTAATTAGATTAAATATCTTTTGTTTTACATAATTTATTTTATTATTTTATATTTTTATCTAACCAATCATTTATTCCGTAATAGTTTATACAAAATAAATTTATATAGGAGTTTGTAACTTTATCATCACTGTAATTTAGAAATTGAAATGATTTTATTTTAATAATAAAAAAACTTATAGTATCTTTATTATTTTTGTCAAAATTATCATTTAAAAGTTTTATTTATTACAAATCATCAACTTTTACTTTTTTGTTATACCTTTATTTTTCACAATAATTGTGATTTAAAGATAACAATACCTTAATACCAAACAAAACTTCATTCACAATTCTTTTGTTAATTCATCGAATATTTTAAGAAATTGTAGTTATTTATTTTTTGAAAAAAAAACTATTAATTTCGTTTCATTCCAATCAGATTAAGCAGATGTAAACTAATAGATGGACCATTAAACTTTCTTTATCCACAAGTCCGTGCACAAAGAAAACGATTGTCGATGCATTAAGTATTGATACGAAGCATTAACATTATTTATTTTATTTTTAAACCATAAGCATATTGTGTTGGGTACAGAATCTATGGTCAAGAGTTGATTGAGATCCACGTGAAACTCGTGTTGGACAAATTTCGACTATTGATTTAGTGCTTAATAGTCCACACAAGCTCATCCGATCACCGAAATTGGTCCAAATTTTTTATCCAAAATTGTGCAACCAAAGGACGATGTAATTCATAATTAATAAGGATCATTAATTATGTCGGATTTTGTAGCAAAATTATGGCTCAGGGGATTTTGGGACATATCTCGCGAGGGTTATTTAGTGTCAAGTGCGTCCAAGCTCTCAAAAACTTCAGGCTAGACATGGAACGCTGAAAAGTTGAATATGAAGCCTAGGTTCAATGGCAGGTTTTTTATTTAAATATCTCCAATTTGTCCTTAAATACTAAATTTATACCCTATTATATACATATACCTCACGAAGATAGGAAAAGTAAAAAATAACCTTAAAAAAAAATCAAGAATCCACACATTTCTTCCTCTCAGGTAAGTCGAGAATTTAAGTGTAAAATTGGAGATAAGTAAAGTATATTAAGAAATCGAGAAGATATTAAATGAGTCGAGTATTAAAGATCAAATAAAAGTCAAGTAAATTTTTTGAATGTAATTTTTAAAAGATGTAAAGACATCGAGTTAAGTATTAATATTTTAAAAGTAAGTTAAGATTCAATGAGTAAAAGTAAAGCGATTCAATGTCAGTAATCAATCGTAAGTTGAAGTAAATGAATTTCAGTAAGTTGAAGTAAAGTGAAGCGATTGAATAAATCGAGTATTTAATCGAAGTCGGGTATGAAGTAGAAGATTCGAGTAAGAAGTGAAGGCAATTGAAGATTCAATCTGAAGTTAAATGAAGATTCAATGAGTAAAGTGAAGAATTGAATGAAGTTTGAGTTAAGAAAAAGAATAAAATGAATATCTAAGTCGAAAAGTAGATTGAATGAGTTGAGTATTAAATTTTTGTTGGCATTTTATTGAGGCTATTTTTGTACTTTTCCTGATTTTTTAAGTATGTATGTGTAAAGTTACAGATTTTAATAATTAGAGGTATATTTTGAGTATTAAATTTTTGTTGGCATTTTATTGAGGCTATTTTTATACTTTCCCTGATTTTTTAAGTATGTATGTGTAAAGTTACATATTTTAATAATTGGAGGTATATTTTGGGTATTATGACGGAAACGGGGTATATCCAATCAATTCCCTCTTCAATGGCTCTATATCAATGATAGTTTTGAAATTGGGGGCATTGAAGCGGTTGGTTTACGAGGCCATAGAAGCAGATTTTATTTATTTATTAGCAAAAACGAAGCTAGTCTTTTGTGGCCATTTGTCAACTAAATTTTCTATTTTGTGTTGAAGACAGACTGATTAACTATGAATTACATCCTTCTCCAGTTGCACAATTCTATCAACTAACATTCTTTTGCTCCGAATTAACTTGATACGTATAATTAACTTGTGCAGCAGAAATGAAGGCAGATATTTTAAACTCAAACAGTAATGATCAACTTGCTCTGAACATCGAACAATGGATCAAGTGGAAGCCGAGGATCCAGCATTTCATCAAGCGGCATTGGAAGATGAAGTTGAAGCTACGGAAAGAAATCTGATCTCTTGGATGCTTTCCCTTGATCACTTCCAATACTAACACTCCGAAACTGTACACCTCGTATTTTTCTGTGATCTTGATTGTGAAAGCAAGCTCTACAAGGTCAAGGACAAATAAAAAAGAAAAAAAATTGTTTACTCTCTTTTGAAAGATCAATGCGTATAAATTAGTAAGCTTTTATATCTCTAGAGAATGTGTTGCATGATAATATTCCTCAAAATGGCAACGAATATCATAAGGCATCGGCAACGCCTTTTATCCCATTCATTCTCTGACTCCAGCCTGCTTAACTCTTATGTGGCTGCATTGTTGCTCAAGATTATGGCCAACTACCCCTTTCAAGAAATTCATAAACTAAAATTAAATGTCAGTCATGTTTTACAATACTCTGATGTCGTATCTCTGTCAAGCCCTCAATCTCGTTCAAGGATTCTTTAATTTTGATCAGGCATCCACATTGATCAAATATAAGACATCAACTAACTTTGACATAACAAAAATGAACATCCTGAAAAAAGATTAACTTGGTAGAGGTCGGTATAAGAATCAAGTGTAAATTAAATCATTCAACCAAATTCACAATCAAACTCTAACCACCGAAGTTGTTATCACAACATTGGAGATTCTACAAAGTATAAGCCATTGAGCATTCAAGACAATTGGCGAGAGCTATAAGTCCTTTACATCGTATACTCAAAGCTAAGACAAATCATTCCAAAAAATATATATATACGAATTGTTATTGGTTTATTTGATTTTTGGTTAAATCACAAGGACTGCAATGAAAATTATCCTCAATTTTTAATTCTTTTTCCCCTACCATTCCTTTCTTTTAACATTTAATTTAACATTATCAATAAGTAAGAGCCACCCATTAATTAATGCAGTGGTACACACTTTCCAGTTTACATTTGACGGGTTCACCGCTTTGTAACTGTCGCAAGAGATTATTTTTTTAATTATTACAAACTTTATTTAATTAGCTAAACCTCAAAGGAATGAGCAAACTTTATTTATAAATGAAAGAGTTGAGTACACCATATACCAAGTATATATGGATGACATAATAACCAACGCCTCCTGATTCTTGAAAACTAGAACAAACAAACTCTAGTACATGAGAAAAATAAGCCAAGCAAATTAGAAGTATACTTAGAAAATTAAGACTCAGTCAAGGCAGCTGAGGTTAAATCCTTACTTGTTGACTGACCACCTTCATAGTTGGTCTAGACTCTGGACTCTCATTCAAGCATGAAAAAGCAACCTCCATTATTGATATCAGTTTTTCTTGAACACTGCGTGATGGAGGTGGAAGACGCGGGTCCAATATTTCATCAAGTGCTATATCCGTGTTGAGAGATGAAGATGAAATCAAAGAAAGAAAATCTCTTGGATGCTTCCCTTTGATCGCTTCCAACACTAATACTCCAAAACTGTACACATCGCATTTCTCTGTGATCTTCATTGTGTAAGCAAGCTCTGTAAGGTCAATGACCAAAAAAAAAAAAAAAACGTGCATAAACCTGTAAGCTTTTACAACTCTACTGAATGTACTACATAATATTTTTCAACAATATCTAGTTACATTGTTATGTTACCGCACGCATAACATAAAAATGTTCCTCAAAATGGCAACAAACGAATACTAAATACCTGGTGCAACGTATCCGTATGTGCCTGCAAATTCAGTCCAGTTGGACGATTCTGGCTTCAGAAACTTAGCAATTCCAAAGTCCGCAACATGAGCTTCATATTCCAAATCTAGCAACAAGTTCTTACTTGATATGTCTCGATGGACAATCGGAGGAAAGCAGTCATGGTGCAAGTAAGACAAGGCATCAGCAACGCCTTTGATTACATTCATTCTCTGACTCCAACCCAATTCTTGTGCTGCTGTATCACTACTCAAGATCGCAGCCAAGCTACCCCTTTCAAGCAATTCATAGACCAAAAAAGAGTGTCGGGCATGCGAGCAAAATCCGTAAAACTTCACAATGTTTCGATGTCGTATCTCTGTCAGGGCCTTCACTTCGGTCAAGAATTCTTTCTGATCTGCAATCTGGTCACATGGGAGTGGCGAGTGAAATTTCTTAATAGCTACGACTTGCCCAGATGGTAGTTCAGCTCTATAAACACTTCCATGTCCGCCATTTCCAATGCAATACTGTGCATCAAAATCATTTGTTGCTCTAACAATTTCATCGTACACAAGTTTCCCTTCAAAATTCAATATAGAAAACAATCCATGAGGGTTCTGGTTGCTACTCTGTCGATCTCCTGAGTCTGACTTCCGCTTTCGAAGAATGAAAATTGCTATCAACGCCATTGAAAGAAATAGTGCTCCTAAAACAGGGAACACTATTGCAAACCACTTGACTCTAGAATTTTGCTTGTGTGACAAGAAAACTTTGCATGGTTGCATTCCTTTCACACCTCCACACAATCCTTTATTCCCCTTTAACGCTTCCACTGGGGCATTCCGAAATGCTGTGCTATTTGGAACTGGGCCTTGTAATTGATTATCAGAAATGTCAATGACTGATAGACCCCGCATTCCCTCAAAGCAATTTGGAATCGAACCAGAGAGATTATTGTGGGAGAGATTCAACTTTTCCAAGCTTTTCAAACTGCATATTTG
This sequence comes from Citrus cavaleriei, assembly GCA_030448925.1. Lineage (NCBI taxonomy): Eukaryota > Viridiplantae > Streptophyta > Magnoliopsida > Sapindales > Rutaceae > Citrus > Citrus cavaleriei. The sequence continues at coordinate 81,379 of JAUJEN010000390.1, read as the reverse complement.
AAATGGTATCTCTCCTCCAAAAAGGTTATGACTTGCATCTAATTCTGAAAGTTGAACTAGCTTCTCCAATTCCTTTGGCAATTCTAGGACAAACTGGTTGTTGCTTAAGCCCAAGTAATGCAATTTCAGCAAGTTGCCGAGACTTTCTGGGACTGAATTGTTGAACCTATTTGCAGATAAGTCGAGGTATTCAAGGTCAACCAGCGAGCCGATTTCTGGAGGTAGACGTCCTGTAAATTGATTCCCTCTCAAAATGAGCTCGGTTAGAGAATTTAACTTCCCAAGTTCCTTTGGAATCTCCCCAACTATATGATTCAATGAAAGATCGAGTGCTTGTAGTTGAGACGAGTTTCCAATCTCACGCGGTATACCTCCAGTAATGTTATTCATCGAAACGTTGAGAGTGCCTAATTTTGGGCATTTCCCCCAGTTAGACGAGATTTCACCGTAAAAATCATTGCGGCTGAGATCTATGAAAGTCAGGTTAGGATAAATGCCCAAAGCTTCTGATATATTTCCAGTAAGGTTGTTTGCATTAAGGCGTACTCGGATTAAGCTTGTGCAATTTCTCAAGCTTTTAGGAATTGTTCCTTGAAAATGGTTTTCAGAAACGCCAAAATACTGTAATGCTCCACCTCGACAAACATTGTGCGGTAAATAACTTGTAAAATGATTGAAATCCAATCCTAGCCTGGTTAACATGGGATTCTCAAGGGAGGGAGGAATGGAACCGGATAGGTTGTTATAAAGGAGGACTAGTTCTTTTAGGTTGGTCAAATTACTAACAGATGGTGGAAGAACCCCCTTAAATTGATTTTGGTTCAAATCGAGAACGCTAAGAGACCTCATCTTTCCTATTTCATCTGGAATGGAACCAAAGAGCTCGTTTTCAGACAAACGTAAAGTTGATAAACCGGTTAGATTACTGAAGGAACGTGGAATATAACCTATGAGTTGATTGTCGTTCAACTGTAAATCATTAAGGGACTTCAATTTTCCTATACTTGATGGCATAGAACCAGAAAGTGAATTTCCATAGAGGTACAAATAAATTAAGTTGCTCAAATTACCAAAAGAAAGAGGGATTGGACCACTAAATTTATTATTGCTCAAATCTAATTGGGACAAATTTTTCAAGTTTCCAATGTCAGGAGGAATGAAACCAGAAAGTGAATTATCATTAATAACCAATCGATACATATGGCTCAAATTTCCTAACGGAGAGATTGAACCGTTCAAGTAGTTAGAGTACAAGTAAATATCCTCCATAGAACTCAATTGGCCTACTTCTGGTGGAATTGAGCCATCCAATTGGTTAAGCTGAATGTGAAGGACCTCCAAATGACTCAGAAGACCAACCTCTGGTGGAATATTTCCAGAAAATTGATTGGATCCTAAATAAAGATATCTGAGATTCGAAAGGTTACTAATTGGAGGCGGGATAGTACCAAAGAATCCATTCCAGGTGAGATCAAGATAAACAAGATGAGGAAACGATGAGAAAGAGAAATCATGAAGCGTACCGTTTAATCCTACATTTGGGAGGCTGATGTTGACAACTCTTCCGGCATCATTGCAGCTGATTCCGGACCAAGAACACGGGTTTATTTTGGATGAAACATTGGTGGCGTCGTTAATCCAAGAAGAAAGGAGAGATCGGTTATGGTTTTGAAGGCTGGCTTTCCATTTGAGAAGAGCATCAGCTTCTTCATTAGAATCAGAAGAAACAGGAAGAGAAAAATTTGACACAAAGAATAGGATCAAGAAAACAAGTGAAGGAACTACTGTACTGAGGGTTGGTGATCCCATTGATATTACAAAAACACAACCAAATAAACAAAGTTAAACCGAAGTTTTATTGAAGTTCAAAAGATCTTTTGATGACTCTTAGCTTTTGGAAAAACATGACAACTTTTGGTATGTAACGCCAAGATCCCATATTTTGTGAAGGTCTCATTTTTTTAATTTTTTTTAATAATTCTCATTTTTTTAAATTACATATTTTAGGAAATCAAAAAGCTTATTAACATCTCTCTAATTATTAATTATCATATAGTTAAGAAATATTTTTTATGAAAAAACTATATTTGATAACATTAATGTTAAATAGATATAACTAATAATATTATTTAATCATTAATTCATTCATTATTAGTCTTTCCAAAAAAAATTAAATTAGTTATCTTTTCAATTTCCTCAAAAAAATTAATTATTTAATGTTAGAATATTTGACTTTTAGTATTTCTTTTAATTTCCATTAAAAAATTTGTAATCTAAAAAATCAGTAAATGAAAAAATTTCTTCCTCACTTCTCTAGAAAGAAAAATATTATATTCATTGGTTCATTTAAAAAAAATCAATTTATAGAAATACAAAGTCCATTTCTATTATCTGATCATTAATTCATCATCTCAACTTTTTATGTTCTATCATTCGAAATATCCTATTTGAAAATAATATTATTCGTATTTATTTGATTGTTTATTTTGTAATAGTTTTAATAGAATAAAAAAATATCTTCTTAACTTTTTTTTTAGGTTTTATTTTTAAAATTCAAGAATTACAAATGAAATAAATTTTGAACATTTTTTTTTATTTCTTTGAGTATTGAAATTGCAACAAATGATAAAAAATTTAAGCCCAAACACTCTAAAGCCGGCCCTGACGGTGCAGAAAACGAGCATGTTGGACGCCAAATTTATAGAAGCCGCACACAAGAGCAATTGAGAGGTCAACAAGTCGATGCGTCAAGTTGGGAAGATTTTTCCAATGTTTCATAAGGTGGAAAAGTTTTCCAAGATTAGGATATTTTTTACATAGTAGTCTGAATTTTATTGCTCTGAAATTATCCAAAAAATGTTTCCCTTGGTTGCAATTCAGTAAATCAATCACCGTTTGAGCCGTATGTCATGTTCTTCTACGTCGATATACGACTTGTAGTCGGTCCATCTACTACTTGTTGGTTAGTTATTTTGATTATAAAATAATAATGAATGAATTAAAAATATAATATAAAATCAAATGTTTTCTTATTAGTTTATATTCTAGATTAATTTAACTTATAGTTTAATTATTTTTATTATATTTACTACTAATGTCAGCATTTTAACTCTAAATTCTAATGGGTATACTTGTCCAAATTAAAAAAAAAAACATGTAATTCCTTTCCCTTTTAATTTTTGTTTTTTGTGAAACCAAACAATAAAAATCAATTTTTACGCTCCTATCCTCTCATTACCTCTCCACTCCTCTCCATTTTTTACCCCTCCGCTCCTCCTTCTTAAAACCAAACACTACCAGAAGGTACATTTTTAAACACACACACACCCCACATCATCGTCATCATCATCATCTTCTTTTAAAAGGTAGGTATGATAAACGACAAGATCCGCAAGGTGCCCAAGATCAGCCACTGGAGGTGGCTTGTGAAATGATGAAATTAGTAACTGCAAAGTATTATTACTATTATTATAATAGTTATTTATAGTAGTATTATATTTCATTATTATTATTGTCATTATTAATATTATTACTTTTCATTATTTTTATAATTATTATTGTTGTTGTTATTTTCATTATTATTATATTATCATTATTATGATTATTATTATATTTTCTAGCCCCAAATTTTATGAATTCTCTTTAAAATTGGCCTCCACTATATAAATGTCTTATTCACCCATATTTGTGGGCTCTCCTCTCTCTATCTCTATCTTTTAGATCATCACAAACTTCTCCATTTTTAGGAGGCCATTTTTCATTCTCCACCCCACTATCTTCTCTACCATATCATCACTCTTCATATCTTTTTTCATCATCTTTATCTTTATGAACACCAATCTCTATATAGATATCTAGCTATATAGCTTGTGTTATTCATCTTAAAATTTCATACAATCTCTCATTTATATAGTGGATTAGCAACGGCTTGCTCTTATGGACATCAGCCGAAAACCAAATCAGGTAAACATTGTGCGCTCTTTATATTTATGCTTATTTTACTATATTTTCAATTTGAGGTCGAGATTATGTTTTAGGTAGGAGCTTATTTGAGCTACTCCAATTATGTTAAGTATTTTGTGAGACCATATGAATTATCCATCAAGCACACTTGAGTCACTTGCCCCAACCATAAAAAAACATATCTAAACCCAAATTTAGCACAAGCTTCCCTTAAATATAAATTTATTTATTTGAATCAGATTTAAGTTGGATCCAGTGAGAAGCACTCAATTAATTTGAATCGGATCCTAGTGAAAATTTGGTGAAAAAATTAAAGACAAACCGAAGTGGATTGAAATTGGAAAGGTTTTCAAACACTTACAAATTAATTTTTTTTTTTGGTTTTGACCACGAGGTATATCTGACCATGGAGAAGCTCACAACCTGCATAGAAGTCAGAGGAGTTCTCCCAACAGCGCGATTTCCAAGCCCTAAAATTTCTTGATGGAGCCAACACTTTGTTGGTAACACTTACAAATTAATGAAGTTGAGCATATGAGCATATCCGGGGTCAAAATTATGGAACCCACACGTACAAAAGCAATTAGTGAGTGGTTAACAAGTCAATGCCTGAACAAGACCGCCAAAGTAGAGAAGAATTTTCCCTTCTCGCTGAGCCAAAAGTCTTCAAAGATGTCTAGGATATTAAGATTACCCAAACAAAGTCCACTTGTTGCAGTTTTGTCAGATCAATCTTTGTATTAATTGCCTCTTCTTGTAACACACTGAATGTCCAGGAAAACTCATACTAGAAAATAGAAAAAATTACATTTGTGATCAAGATTAATGGAAAAATTGACAAATTAATGCTTCTTTGACCCAAACTGTGACCATGTAACAGTTTGATCAGATTAATTTACAAAGAATGCTTATAATTAATATTAGAAGAATGGAAATAACACTTTGAGCATATCTTCTTAAAAATTTACTTACCTTAGGGCAAGTCATGAATTATGCCTAAAGCAAAGAAATATATTTTGATAATAAACTAATCCAGTCCCCAAACTATTTTCTCTACTTGTAAATAAACTTCTCATTTCGTATGCTCAGCAAAGAGTGGCCATGTCACATCCACAATGTGTTAAAGAATCCTCGAATTGCTTGGTGAGTTACTATTTGCACTTTGCACTTGTGTTCCCAACCACGAATTATAAGACCTGATCTTCCTTTGATTTTGTCTTCAAAAATTTCATTTACGCCCATTTCTCAAGCTCTTTTCGATGCTTCTGAAGCTAGGCCAGGTTCTATTATTGTGGGACTGCAAGAAGCGTCTGATGCGTCCACTATTTGAAGAAGCCAATTAATTATTATTTCTAGAGAACCGGTTTTTTGTAAATCACGCCACTTTAAACATTTGGTTTCCATTAATTGAAGCCATACTTCATCAGCCCTAGTTTCTTTGTGAAAAATCTCCAGTGTCTCTAATGATCCGATATTGACACCTTTAGATATCTGAGCTAGATGTGGCAAAACAAATTGATGCAGTAAATTTACAGAGGCCATATAGAAGCAGAGTTTTGTGTTGGGGAAAAATCAGGTTTTTAAAATTTTATAAAACCTTTTAAGATCGTTCTCATACGATATATAAGAATTTATAATTTAGAAATCGTACCTTGAAAATCCGATTTGGCTTTTTCCGCTGAAGTGATTTAGGCTCCTAGATCACGATCCGTCACTACTACTCCTGTTAGATCACGCGTCACCAATGATCTTCCGATTACGCCGATTGACTTGACGCGTTTTTATCACTAGAAAATTTTTCTCTCAACAATAGAGAAAAATCTTTTCTCGATCAGTATAAAGTATTCTTTTCTTTGAGAAAATAAGATTTTATATCTCCTTTAAAAAAGCCCAAATAATCAAAAACAAAACTCATATTACTTGCTTTTCTATGGGGACCTGTAAAATAACATACACACAAGTTAATTAAATAAAAATGATATATTTAAAACTAAATAATTATCTTTTATTAATTAGTGCATTCGATTAAATGAGCTAAGGGGATCGTTTGGGAGCGTCTGATATTTTATAATAATTACGTAATTAAATAGCCTAATTATTTAATTCCAAATCTACTCCACTAAAAGATTGGAATTCACCTCCATAATTGTATGCTTTCGAATAATAATTGATTTCTTTTTATGCGACAATCCTTTTTACATCATTAATTAAATCTCAACTGTCCAATCAATTTAATTATATCTTGTTCGACATTTACTTCGGTTTTCTAATGATCATTTTCAACATACTAAATATGTTGACACACTAGAGAATTACATGATCAAGTCGAAACCCATCAAGAGATGTGTTGTACAAATTCTATATGTTAATCTATAACTCCAATGCTCATAAATTCTCCCACCAATATAACGGGTAATCTACACTACAAGTATGTGTCATGACCATTGGTAACTCAAATGGAATAACAATTACAATCATGAAATCATAATTAACTCAAGATTAAGAGTACAGTAAAATCAATGCCTATGGGATTTAATAAGTCAGTTATTACTGAAGTTAATTAAATCTCATATGTGATGATTCGATGGTCAACTTACATTAATAAATTCATACATGATTAAGACAAATCATTCAATGAATTTATTATACTATACTTAAATAAAGTCAACTTTATTTATTAAGCTAACTAAATTTTTTTTAATCATAAGATAATGTATATGTACGTGAATCTACATAGTGATCACATAAATACATATAATATGATTAATTGGACTTTAATAAAAATATTAATGCAATTAAGGTATTTGAATAAAATATCTCATTAATTTTATTAATCAGAAAAAATGTTTATTACAATTAAATCAACACATATGCTTTTAAAGAGCATATTTTCCCAACATTTTGATCTTGCAAAAGTGAAACTAGTATGATAAAACTTGAAAACTCTTATTAATATTTGTAGTGTCTTGGCCTGCAATTATCTGCTCGCAAGAACAAGCACTGCCCTGGACCTTGTACAGATCTAATCAAGATGCTTTACAAGTTGATTGAAAACAGAAATGATCAACTCAATTAACAAGGTTTCAAGAACAGGTTCTCAATACATAAACCTAAAACGAAACAAACACTGCCAAGAACAATAACAAATTTGCGTGGTTCAGCTGTACCAATGAGCCAAAACTTTCATCTACGGGAGAAGCTTTCTTGTGAGTTTTTATTGATGATCAATGGAGATTTTTTACAAAGCAATTACAAAAGATTACGGAGAATACTCTGGAACTTTCCCTCTCTTCTGTTTCTCTCTATATTGCTAACAAAGGTCCCCCTCAAAGTGCCTCATTAACCGGCTATAAAACAGCATCGGTTAACAATCTAGAAAAACCCAGATTGCACGGCTAGGTGACACTTGGATAACGGCTTTACCGAACTTGTCTAAAGGTCTCTCACATGCTCATCACGGGCATCGCTAAAGATGTTATCAAAACGACTGCAACCTGATGTCGTATTAATATTAACAATCAATAAGCGATGCATGTGCTTATCACATGACCTTTTAAAACTGAAACATCGAGTCTAAAACGATGCCGTTTCGCCACTGCTGAGTTTGCTTCGCCATGCAGCTTCACAATATTTATCAGTCTTTATTTAAATAGATAGAGCAGACCAACTACTACGGGTGTGCAAAAGAAAAATAAATCAAGCTAAATACGTAATTGTTGTGTGACGGTTTGCATTGTTGGTCTCGATTCCGGACTTGAGTCTAAACATGAAAAGGCAACCTCCATGATTGATATCAACTTGCCCTGAACATCCGGCGAGGGTGGAGGAAGCCGAGGATCCAACATTTCATCTAGTCGTATGTTGATGACGGAAGATGAAGGAAAAATCTCTTGGATGCTTTCCCTTTACCAATGCTAACACTCTAAAGCTATAAACATCACATTTTTCTGTAATCTTCATTAGTAAGCAAGCTCTATAAAGTGAAGGAGAAATATGATCATGTATATACAACATGCATGCTCCATGCAGCTCATTATGAAACGACCAAAAGCCACAATGTAACCAATTACCTGGTGCAACGTATCCGTAAGTGCCTACTAATGCACTCCAGCTGGACGAGTCTGGTTTGAGAAACTTAGCAATTTCAAAATCTGAAACATGAGCTTTATGTTCCAAATCGAGCAACACATTCTTGCTTGATATGTCTCGATGGAAAATTGGTGGAAAGCAATCGTAGTGCAAGTAAGATAGGGCGTCAGCTATGCCTTTGATCACATTCATTCTCTGAATCCAACCCAATTCTTCTGCTGCTGCATCATTGCTCAAGTTCGTGGCCAAGCTACCCCTTTCAAGATACTCATAAACTAAAAAGGAGTGTCGGGCATGTGAGCAAAAGCCTTAAAACTTCACTATGTTACGATGCCGTATCTTTGTCAACGCCTCAATTTCGGCAAAGAATTCTTTTTTATCTACTATCTGATCACTAGGAAGGGGTGAGTGGAATTTCTTTACAGCTAGGAATTCCCCAGATGGTAGCTCAGCTCTGTAAACACTTCCATGCCCACCATTTCCAATGCAATACTTTGCGTCAAAATCATTTGTTGCTATTATGATTTCAACATAAACAAATTTCCCTTCGAAATTCAAAATTGAAAGCAGTCCCTGAGAGTTCTGGGGGCTTCTTTGTCCTTCTCCTGAGTCCAGCGTTCGCTTTTGAAAAATAAAGAAAATTGCTGTCAATACTGTTGAAGTAAATAGTGCTCCTAAAAGAGGGAACACTATTATAAGCCACTTGGTTCCAAAACTCTGTTTGTGCACACTTCCACACAATCCCTTGTTTCCCTTTAATGATTCCAGTGGAGCATTTCGAAATGCTGTGCTATTAGGAATTAGGCCCTGTAAGTCATTATAGGATAAGTCAATGAATAACAAGCCCTGCATTTCTTCAAAGCAACTTGGAATTGCTCCGGAAAGGCTGTTGTGGGAGACGTTTAACTTTTCCAAGCTTTCCATATAGCAGATCTGAGACGGTATTTCTCTTCCAAGAAAGTTATGACTCAAATCTAATTCTGAAAGTTGAACTAACTTCCCCAGTTCTTTAGGCAATTCTTGGATAAACTGGTTGTTGCTTAAATCTAAGTAGTGCAATTTCAGCAAGTTCCCTAGACTTTCTGGGATTAAGCTGCTGAATCTATTTGTAGACAAATCGAGGTACTCAAGTTCAGTGAGTGAGCCAATTTCCGAAGGTCTTTGACCTATAAGTTGATTCCCTCTCAAAATGAGCTTGGTTAGAGAATTTAACTTTCCAAATTCCTTTGGAATCTTCCCGACTATATGACTTAATGAAAGATCAAATTCATTTAGAGTAGACAAGTTTCCAATCTCAGGCCATATGCTTCCGGTAATTATTCATTGAAACATTGAGAGTGCCTAATTTTGGACATTTTCCCCAATTAGATGCGATTTCGGCAAAAAAATTATTATCACTGATATCTAAGAAAGTCAAATTAGGATAAATGCCAAAAGCTTCCGATACATTTCCTCTCATATTGTTTCCCTGAAGACTTATTCTAATTAGGTTTGGGCAATTTCTCAAGCTCTTTGGGATTGGACCTCGGAAATGGTTTCCACCCACAATTAATCTCTCTAACGCACCATTTCGGCAAATGTTGTGCGGAAAATTGTCTGTAAAATGGTTGTTTTCCAATGCAAGCACAGTCAACATGAGATTTCCGATAGAGGGGGGAATGGAACCGGATAGGTTATTTTCAAAGAGGAATAAATATCTTAGATTGGTCAAATTACCAACAGATGAAGGAAGAGACCCTCTAAATTGATTTTCGCCAAGCCCTAGCTTGACAAGAGACTTCAAGTTCCATGTTTCCGTTGGAATCAAACCCGTTAAGTAGTTATCACGGAGATGTAATTCTCTTAGGTTAGTCAAATTACCAATAGATGGTGGAAAAAAACCTCCAAACTGATTTTTCCTCAAATCTAGGATGATAAGAGACCTCAAGTTCCCTAATTCCTTTGGAATAGAACCTAGAACCAGAAAGTAAATTATGATAGAGGTACAATTGATTCAAGTTGCTCAAGTTACCAAAAGAAGGAGGTATTGAACTGCTAAGTTGATTATTGCTTAAATTTAGTTTTGAGAGAGACTTCAAGTTCCCAATGTTTGGAGGAATAAAACTAGAAAATGAATTATCACTAAAAACAATTGAACCAAGTTGTTCAGGTCACTTAAAGAAGGAGGGATTGAGCCGTTCAAATTGTTGGAGTGCAAGAGAAGAACTTTCAAATGAGATAGAAGGCAAATTTCAGAAGGTATTTTTCCGGAAAAATCGTTATTATGTAGCGAAAGAAACTGGAGCTTGGAGAGATTATCAATTTGAGGCGGGATGGTACCAAACAATTCGTTAAAGCTAAGATCAAGATAAGCAAGATGAGGAAACGATGAGAATGAGAAATCATGAAGCGTACCACTTAAGTTTGTATTTGTGAGGTTGATGTTGACGACTCTTCCGGCGTCATTGCAACTGATTCCGGACCAAGCACACAGGCTCATATTGGATGAAACGTTGGTGGTGGCGTCAGTCCATGAAGGAAGGAGAGATCGACTATGGCTTTGAAGTCTGGTTTTCCATTTTAGAAGAGCATGAGCTTCTTCATTGGTATCAGAAAAAACAGGAAGTGAAAAACTCAACACAAAAAATAGGATCAAGAAAACAAGTGAAGAAACTATTGTATTCAGGTTGGGTGACCCCGTTGGTATGGAAATGGAAAAATGGTTCAGAAAACGAGCACAAGGGGCGCTAAATTTATAGAAACCATACGGGAGAAATTAAAACAAGCACAAGGGGATATCGATTTTATTTTTTAATTCCACTCGGATGGTCAATTGAATAAAGCTGTTTGGAAACTACTCAACTAAGCACGTGGGGACAATTAACAACAATTTCTACATATGCAATTTTAGAAATTCATCCTCCTGCAGCTGCAATTCTCACGCTGCAACTGAATTATATATAAATAATACTCACGCTAACCACTTTGTCCTAGCTTATTAAAGACAGACAAAGAGCGCAAAAACCAGAAGTGATATATCAATTCAATGTATAACAATGTTGGTCCAGGCCGCAAGAAACAAGGTTTGATCCATGTAATATGCTGCTTTTGTTACAAACTAGGAAGAAAAGAAAATGACCCACAGTAAGAATAATAATGCTCGAGGAGAACAATAGACTCTTTATTTCCTGTCTATATTGTGCTGTTGGTTATTGGAGATCAAGAACCTGAATGGTAGTGGTGAAGTACTCCAAAGTAGGAGCAGGAGCAAACCAGTAGTACTGGAGAGTGGTAATAAGGCAAGGAGCAAGGGATGGAGATCATTAGCGAAGAAGGTGGCTAGTGGTGGTGGATGCATGAGAAGAAGGATGAGGTTGGTGGGTGCCATTATTTCGAGGACAAGGAGGGTGGTTTTATGGGGTTGGGAATCTCTTCAGCTTGAGAAGATCGTTTGTGGGATCTCATCAATTTCATCATCAGATATTGCTAAAAGGAATCTCAACTTCAACTATGATATTTTGGGCTACACTAAAAACTTTGATGATGGAAAGTGGCAACAGGAGGAAGCTGATTTCTATAGTTGTCGATCTTTCTCTTATAGATTTGTTCAAGTTGAACTTGTTGGGGAAAAATTAATTTTTTTTAAAAAAATTTAGAATCGATCTCATACAATATATAAGAATTCGTAATTTAGAAATCGTACCTTGAAAATCTGAGAAGATGAACAATCTTTACTTTTTCCACTGAAGTGATTTAGGCTCCCAGATCACGATCTGTCACCACTACTCCTGTTAGATCATGATCCGCCTCCAAATAATCTTCCAGGCTATGACTCAGATTTGATCTGCACTTGACGTGTGGACGCCTTTATCACCACTAAAGCAACTAGAACGAGAAAATTTTTCTTTCAAAATTAGAGAGAAAAATCTTTTTCTCTAATCTGTATAAAGTGGTTGCTCTCTTTATTTTGGGAGAAAATAAGCATTTTTATATCTCTATTTAGTGAAAACCATAGGCTCCATATTTATTTATTTATTAATTCTATTAAATCTCATTTGATTTAAATTAAAAAATAATTAAAACAAAAGTCACATTACTTGTTCTTCTGTTATAGGGGCCTACGTTGTAAAATATCACAAGGCCCCTTACACTCAAGCATATTAATGAAGTCTTCTACTAAATAATATATTTAGGCTTTTAACCCAAATAGCTAGTTATCTTGTTTATTAATCAAGTAGCGGCGCAGTCAATTAAATGAGCTAACCTGGGGATCATTTGGGAACATACAATAGTGGCTGTAATAATTAGACTTGTAATAAAACTAGCCCAATTATTTAATTCTAAATCTACTCCACTAAAAGATTGGAACTGACCTCTATAATTGTATACTCGAATAATAATTCGTCCCAAGCCACATTGATTTCTTTACTGCACAATCTTTTGTACCACATCATTAATTAAATCAATATCTCAACTGTCCAATCAATTTAATTACATTTTATTCCTTGATTCTTAATGGTTTTCTCTAATGATCATTTTCAATATATTAAATATGTTGACACACTCTAGACAGATAATTCTATGATCAAGTACCGAAAGCCCATCAAGAGACGTGTTGTACAAATTTTATATTGTCAATCTATAACTCCAATACTCATAATTGCTCCCACCAAGATACCGGGTAATCTTGACTACAGCTATGTGTCATGCCCATTGGTAACTCAAATGGAATAACAATTACAATCATGAAATCATAATTAACTCAAAATTAAGATTATAGTAAAATCAATGCCTATGAGATTTAATAAGTCTGACAGTTATTACAAAGTTAATTAAATCTCATATTTGATCATGTTCAATGTAGTCGTACTACATCAATAAATTCATACATAATTAAGACAAATCGTTCAATGAATTCATTACAGTCTATACCTAAATAAATTACCCAACTTTATTTATTAACTGTGAACTAAATTTATTTAATCATAAGATAACTTGTATTTATGTTTTCTGTGAATTCACATGGTGATCACATAAATACATATAATATGATAAAATGTACTTTAATCAAAATATTAATGCAATTAAGATATTTGAATAAAATACCTCATTTATTTCATTAATCAGAAAAATTGTTTATTATAATTAAATAAACATATATGCTTTTAAAAAGTATATTTTCCCAACAGAACTGCAAGGCGATTTGGAAGATCTGTAAATCTTTTCTGGCTTTGCATTGTATTATAATGATGGATGATGCTTTGGGGGCCATTTGGATCTGCACATTCATATTTGGGGAAAAAATTAGTGATAAAAAGAACTACAAACACAACTAGATTTGCTCAATTTATAATATTGTAATCCCAGGGTGTATATATTATTTTTGTTGGTATTTTATCACAATTTTATATTTTTATCATTTTTGTTTGGATATATTTCGTTCTCATTGTATTATCCCACAACACTAGCCAGTGAGTTTCTAAACTAGTTTATAAGTCATGAGCTCTCCAATTAAGTAGGCGTGTTTTGGGGTAAGTATTAATGGTTTAAAGATGTTTCGGTTTCCCATTAAAATCAGAATTGATAATGCTATGGATGAGGATATTGTCTTGATAACTATATAGCTTAAGAGCGAGAGCTCGAGTGATTTAGATTTGGTTGTTTGGGATTGAGGTAGGCGAATATATTTTTGGAGGAGTTATTGAATAGGAGTAAGCTGTATGCATATTATGCCCTTCTTTTTAGCTTCACTAGTTAATGAAAGGATGACTCTTATATGAGGAGCTAATGCCTAAACGTCATACACAACTGTTCATTCTGCTACGACAAGAAATAACAATATACACACTAACAATTTAACCCCTCACCAGGCTTAAAAGTAAAGGACGACTTTCACTTATTTCTTTACCTCCTGTGTCTTCGTCTTGCTCTTCTAACATTCTTCTGCCGGTCTTCTTCGACCAACCTCACAAACCATTGTGGTTTTCCAGTTGAGAATACCATATATCCAATGGAAAATCCAATGGACTAGACGCATACCCCATCTTTGCCATTTTCCAATCAAACTGACTTGGAGTTTCATCTTCCTCGTGATCAGTAGAAGCCGAAGGAGGTGCTTTTGGCAGCCCGTCATTGCTACATCTCATAGTCAAGGGCTCTCCACACAAATGAATGTTCCCAAAATAGGAATCATTTTCAAATGTGTTAAATTGATTGCCTTGAGGAATGCGTCCCCAAAGCCGGTTATGTGAAAGATTTAATAATGCAAGGGCTGTAACGCTTAACAACTGCTCTGGGATTCTTCCATCAAGCTTGTTGAAAGAGAGGTCCAATGATTCAAGTGCTGTCATATTCTCAAAGGACACCGGAATATTACCTGTCAGGCTATTGTGTGAAAGGTTGAGCACTTTGAGTGATTTAAAGTTTCCTAGTACTTCAGGAATCTCTCCGTGGAATCGATTGCTTGAAAAATCCATTGCTCTAAACATGACTAACATCTTTTGCTATTGAAAATTATGTCCTTTCATTGCCACCGTTATGGACTCGTCATAGAAGGCTCCACCCATATATTCAAGTCTTCCCTGTTCGTCCACATTCTTCATTGCTTCCATACTAGGAAAAATCCTTCTTGGCAGAAAACCAGTGAATTCATTATGAGAGAGATCAATGATTCGAAGGGCTTGAAAGGGAAATGTAATATTGGAGTTGCATAGTGGACCATCGAATCGATTAGATCTCAAGACAAGAATTTTTAGCTCCGGAAGTGATCCCAACCAACATGGAAATGAGTCACTTGTCATGTTGTTCTCCACATTGACAACTTCCAGCTTAATACATTTAGCCAGAGATCTTGGTAATGGCCCTTCTAACTTGTTAAATGACTTGCATTTGCGAAAGTATCATGGATGTGACCCTCAAGGCTGTTGTTCTTCAAGTGCAGAGTAATCAGCTCAGTGCTAAAGTTTCCAAGACACGGGGGAATTTTTCCGCTCAAATTGTTGTCAGATAAGGAAAGATATTGAAGGAAACTCAAGCTGCAAATCGATGGAGGGATCCGTCCGGACAATTTATTGTTTGAAACTAAGAAGACTTCAGTTGAAGGTGGTGGAACCAGAATTGATCCTTGGATTCTGTTGTTTCGCAGATCAAGGGTGGTGATATTCATCCATGGATGTAGCTCTATATGTGTCAAAAAATTGTTGGAAAGAACAAGGACAGTCAAACTCTTGCATCCTTGAGAACCATATTTCGAAATCCGACCATGAATTCTGCTGTTAGAGAGCTCTAAGACTCTTAAATTTTCTGAGTTTCTCAAGAAACTTGGGAACTCACTGACATTGCAATTAGAGAAACGCAAAATCTTAAGGCTAGGTAAGGAATATTCGATAAAGATATTGGCAGAAGAGGTAAATGAGAGTAGGCTGTTATTTGAAAGATCAAGAAATTGAAGCTTTTGTAACTTTGAGAACTGGTCAAATCTGATTGCGCCACCAAATCATTTGATGAAAGATCGAGAATAGTGAGGTTCACTAATTGAAAGATGGAATTAGGAATTGTACCACGGATCTCATTTTCTTCCAAACGAACATCCTGTAGTGAATTAGGCCACTGGAATGGATCAATAGGACCATTGAGCTTGTTCCATGCAAGGTTTATAGAAATCAAAGAAGGCAGAGTGAACAACCAAGATGGTACTCTGCCTTCGAAATAGTTTCCAGAAAGGTCTAAAGTGGTTAAATAAGACAATCCACTTACATGATAAGGCAGTTGGCCTGTAAAATGATTTGATGCGAACACAATTTCAGTAGCTCTGGTAAGGTTTCCGATTGATGTTGGAATTGACCCAGTGAAATTGCAGAATCCAATATGTAAAACCTTCAAGAAAAATAGATTTCCAGTTGAATATGGTATTTCGCCTAAAAAATTACTGAGAGAAAGATCCAACTTCCTAAGAGAACTACTCCAATTAGACTTCGGGAGATAACCTGTGAGTTGACTGTTTAGTTTTAAATTGAGTATTTGAAGATTTGGAAAACGAAAAATGTCGTCTGGGAAATTTCCTTCCATCGCAGTATCACCCATATCGAGATCCGTCATTGTTGAAGACAAGTTTAATAGAGAAAAGGGTTTGATCAAAGACATGTTTGTCTTTCTGAGATGTAGAAGGCTTAATTTGTAAGGTTACTCGCAAGCAAATCAAAAGTTTTTTGTTCGATTGTCAAGACGCAGAAGGAAAGGACAAGATGAGTTAGTTTGGACAAGTGTGACATTTCATACGGGACTAGACCACCGAAATTGGAAGCCGAGAGGTTAAGATACGTCAATTCCTTCAGCCATCCAAACTCCGGAGAGAGTTGAGAACCGAGGAAATTGCTATAAGCAAGGTTGAGGGATTGGAGATGTGAAAGATGAAAGAGGGTGCTATTGTCATCGATGGTACCTACAAGCCAACTGCAGCTGCTATAAAGGTCGAGGCCAACCACGTTTCCAGTCACATTATCACACGTTACTCCATCCCATGAGCAACAATCGGTACCCTCCGTCCAAGAGTTCGTCTTAGAAGAAGAATTTTCTTCATTGCAAAAAGAGTAATTCGCTGATCTGACGTAAGTGTTATTTTTAAATTGAAGCAAAGCCAAACTTTGTTCGGGAGGGCAGGAATGAGTTGTTTTAAAAGAAAAGTGATGGAAAGGTGATGAACAATCAACTTGAAAACTATAACCAAGCAAAAGGAAGTAGAAGAATAAGAGAGTGCAGGAGACTTGGTTATAATGCCATATGAACCTCTCCATGGTTTCTAAGAATTAATGCAGAGAAACGTGACAATTACTTATCATATGTCTAATTGTTGAGAGGTAGGTGGATGAGTGTTTATATGAATTCCAAGGACTGTATCTTTAGCTTTTATGTTTCATTTCCGGGCCGGGCGTGTTGCGAGTTGGTCAAAGATTGATTCAAATGATACATTTAACATTTCCTGAAATACATGAAATGGAATGCAATGGACAAAAATAAAATAAAAAATTCCATGAAATGCATTATCCTCCAAATGGCGTGAAAGAAAGCATACGATGGAATAAATACGAGAGACGGCCGCGGCTGAGTTTCACGTATTATCTTTCAGCCGGCCAATATCATTTGTTGACTGAAATCCAACGGATGCAAGGATTAATGGGAAAAATAGAAAAAGTGGTGGATAACCGGATGAACGGGTTAAGTTCCATTTTTTTTTTTTAATTCTGTTACTAAAAGGTGTTCACATTAATGGTTTTGTTTTTGACCTTGTTTCACAGTATGGACTTAAAAGAGCAATCTCGATTCAAGCAAATCCAAAGAGCAGGATATTTTTATATTTGACATTACATATCATATGGACAAGTATGTAATGGTGCGTTTACTTTAAAATTGGGAAAATTGAAATTCAGAATCAAAATGGACAAGTATGTAATGGTGCGTTTACTTTAAAATTGGGAAAATTGAAATTTAGAATCAAAATGATTGAGAGTATTTACTAATTAAAAGAGAAGGGGGAATGAAAATCAAGTATGTGGAATTCACAAATTTTACAATTTGAGAATAGGAACTTGATTCTCAAGGGGATTGAGAATGAAATTCCCATTCCCAGAACTACCATTTTACTCCCATTAAATTTTCATAATCTCCAAATTACCTCAACCAAGTACTATTTCTTTTACATTTTGATCCTTATAGAATTTATGAAAATGCTTAGAAAATTTGTAATATTTACAAATATATCCCTCAATATTTATTATTATTAATATTATTAAGGTTTTGCTAAGTTATAATTAATATAACTTACGGCCCAACTAAAATAATGCAAAAATCAGGTGGGTTCCACTACCATTTTACTCATTTATGCATATTTTAGGTGGATTGTAAGTTTTATTAATTATCATCATCATCATTGTATTTATTACTGTTAACATTATTATTATTATTATTATTATTCATTTTTTTTATTATTTTTATTCTTGTTATTGTTATTATTATAATAGATGCAAATAATACTAAATGCAACAATTAACAAAGAATATATTAGTAACTTATAACAATTTATTTCAATTTCAATATAAAATAAACACATGAATGAGAGTACAGTTCGTTCCAATTTCGATTCCTATATCTTAAGTAAATAACTTATTTTGATTACTTATTTAATTTCAACCCATTCTGATTATCAATTAATGAATGCACAATGAAAATATATCCTCTATTTATAAATAAAGAACCTCAGTTATGGTGGGAGATTAGATCTAAAGTCGCTTGTTCAATCCCAAGACAATGGTAACTATGCATCTTGTAACTAATTTATGTTTCATGTCCTTTGTTAGCACGTGATTTTGTTAGAGATTTGGTTTAATCTTCGTTGTGAACCGTTTCTGATATTTGTTCCGATTTTATTTTATTCTCACGTGACATTTAATGAAATCACTTGAGTGCGTTGCACTTATCCAACGGTCGAAGGCCTTGTTTCCGTTACGAATCAAAGTGTTATCAGGACACTTTTATTATTTCCGTCTGATATCAAATTAACGACACGTGACGCGATTTAGGTGGTTTGATGTTATTGCTGCTATTAAGGTCAGTAGGCACTAGGCAGTCGTCAAATGTAACATATGCACTCTTTCTTTTTAATCTTTTATTTTCATGGGCCAAAGGCTTTTGGCTAATAAAAACGAAGCGCATTTCTTTTATGTGTATTAGGCATTTAAAAAAAAAAAAGATATTCACCTTAACTTTGTCTTCTTATCAAAAATATTATAAAAATTTTAATTTATTTAAAATTTTACCCCAAATTTATAATTTGTATCATTCGTCAACCAAAACATCAAAACATTTACATTGTTATGTTCTTTAACAAATTCTAAGTAAAAAGTACATCTTACCCTTGAATTTTGAGAAATTATCAATCATTCACCAAAATGTTAACTGTCGTTTATAATTGATTGCGTCACACGAGTAATTTAGACATTTAACATGTTAAATAAATTAGTTTAAAATAAAAATAAAATCCATTTTATATAACCAATATTCAACTAAATACACTTAACACTGTAATTTCTTCTTTAATTGAAAAAAATCTAATTTATTTTCTCAATTATCTTTACAAATTTGAATATCAAACTTAATCTAAAAATTACCCTAAACCCTAATTCATAAACACCTAATCAATCCAACACTTAAATTCGATTTCATAAACACCCAATCAAACCTAATTTATAGTGTCATAGACACCATTCCCGTTGATCGTTGCTGCTACTACCTCTTCTCTCAACCTCGTGGATAGCTGCAACCACCACAAGACCCCTCATTAGCTGGTCTTCATAGCCCAATGCATACTTTTGTCTATTATAGTAGTTGGCTGAAGGATCTAGTGATGGAGGATGTAGGTGATGAAAGATTTGAACAATTTCTGTGTTGATTTTATAAACTCTAAAAATTTAGACAAAGAGAAGATAAGGAAGAAGATAGTGAGATGTATTTTATTTTATTTTTATTTTACGTCATTGACGAAGGGTTTGATACAAATTCTAGTTAGGGATCAAAATTGTCAGTGGATTTTGTTTTGAAACAAAGAGTTTCCAAGGTTTGATGGGTTTTGATTTTTTTTTTAAATTTATTATTTATGGTGCAAAGCCAAAAATGCCCTTGAATTCAAGGTAAAATGGTCATTTTACTTAGATTCTATTAAATTCAAGCTTTAGTGTGGAAAAATAAACAAATTCAAACGTTTATAGAATTTTTAATAACAGAGTAAACTTTAGGCGAATGACTAATAAATACACAAATTCAAACTTTTATAGTATTTTTAATAACAAAGTAAAATTAAGGTAGATGACCGACATTTTTCTTTTAATTTTTATTTATTGTGTTAGATGTCTAAATTACCCTTTTGACATCATCAATTATAAATAGCAATTAACCATTTAATGGATGGTTAATACAATACAAATTTTAGGTTGGAAAATTGGACAAATTCAAATTTTTATAATATTTTTTATAAGAGGGTAAATTTAAAGTGGATAACTTATTTAAAAAAGAAGAAGAAGAAGCACTTTTTACTGTTTTGGAAAAAGAAGCTATTGGTGAAGAAGAATTGAAATGGGGAAAATTCGAAGGTTAGAGTTTATGAAAAATTAAAGTTTGGGTCTTTTAAAACTTGATTTGATGCGTTATTTTGGAGTGTTTTCAACGTTAATTTCATTTAGGAAGACCGTTGAATGTGAATTTGAAGGTGGAAGTGTAGAGAGAGAGTGTGTTTTTGGAGTGAAAGAAGTCTATAAATTAAACATACATGTTTGATTTCTCACCAAAGGGAGTAAGATTTCCATCTTTGTATCCGTATTTATGTTGAATTTCATGGAACAAAGATAATTTATGGATTTGTGTACTTTATTTGTAATTAGGGTTTCCACAGACTGGTCTTTGCATGTAACGAGCAGAAAAATAAGAAAGGGAAAGGATACAAGTACCAGAGCAATCTCATA
The DNA here is from genome assembly GCA_030448925.1 of Citrus cavaleriei. Classification (NCBI taxonomy): domain Eukaryota; kingdom Viridiplantae; phylum Streptophyta; class Magnoliopsida; order Sapindales; family Rutaceae; genus Citrus; species Citrus cavaleriei. The sequence goes on along the minus strand of JAUJEN010000390.1, from coordinate 60,839 downwards.
TTGATAATATATTATAACTGTGGACAAAATGGGTAGGAAGTATTTGATAATTGATGTAAATAATAAAGATTAGAGTAAGTATGAGAAGCTAAATGATATAAGCTAGAAAATATTATTACTAATCTCAGATTGAAAGTGAGTACAAATGAAGCTAACCCATGAATTATAATGATGGGTAGCCAATTAAATGTTGCCACCATTTAAGTCACACATGTATGGCTGTTCTTTCATGTAGATCTTATCCAAATTACTTGCTCCACTTGACTAACTAATTAAGCGGTTTCACCAAGCCTGGTAGTAAGATAAGCACGGAGCATGTGATTTAAACCGCAAGCATCACAAGAAATGGTTTGGTTTCAGTAGATAGCCATACCGTGATTTACACAACCGAAAGAAGGATTTTTAATTAAAAAGCTAATACATAATTTCACATACAATCGTCATACATGACCAATGATTCTGCTACTAAAAAAAAAAAAAAAAAAGCAACTATTACTGAACAGCAAAAACACCTAGAACTTAATCTTAGCCTATAGCTTAATTTCAGTTATTTGTATTTTCTTCTACATTCTATCTCTTGGCCTTCGTCTTCTTACCTTCTTCTGCTGATCTCTTTCAACCATCTTCACTAACCATCGTGGTCTCCCTATTGACAATAAAATGTATCCAATTGACAATCCAATCACCACTCCAGATGCAAACCCCAGCTTCGCCACTTTCCAGTCAAACCAGCTTGCAGTTTCATCTTCCTCGTGATCAGTAGAAGCCGAAGGAGGTGCTTTTGGCAGCCCGTCATTGCTACATGTTACTGTCAACGGCTCCCCACACAAATGAATATTCCCAACGTAGGAATCATTATCAAATGTATTAAATTGATTGCCTCGAGGAATGCGTCCCCGAAGCCGGTTATATGAAAGATTTAATGATGCAAGGTCTGTAACACCTAATAACACCTAATAACTCCTCTCGATGTCCTTCACCATCTTGGGCCCCACCGATCTCTTGTAATCCTTCTGATACGGGCTCAGGTAGTCCGCTTGATCCCGAGAGGGTAGAGGAGAAGGTCGGTCCCCAGACTGGTAGCTGACCTCAGGACTCTTATCAGAAGTTTTCTCCCCACCACTCTTGCGGAGGGGCAGAGCAGGGACGACGCTGGACTTCTTTGGAGGAGGAGGGGGGTTGTTGGAGCTGCCTGGAGCCCGACCACGCTTCCTGCTCATCGCGCTAAGGATCGTGTTATCCATTCCAGCAGCTAGGTCTACTAGGCCCGAACCGACCAGGTTTGTTGGTGACAGGAGATCTTGGCAGGTAGAAGCGTTCAACAGAGCAGTTTCCACCTGAAGCAAAGGTCGATCTTCAAGCCCCCCGATCAAACCCCACGACTCTGAAACAGCAAAAGAGGTTAAAGAACTCGATAAGTGACAATTTGACTAAAAACATAGGCAAAAATGAGCGACCTGGGGTGACAAAATTCGTCGGAAGGTAAATATCACCACCCAACGAATGAGCTGCTGGACACCAATTTCCCCCAGCAAAGAAGAATTTGTTCTTCCAATTTTTGCACGAAGAGGGGAAGCCGGTGATTGGTTTCCTCTTCGCAGAGCTCGACATGAAATAATACCAGCCTGCTTCCTTCGGGCTACTCCTCAGCTGGTATAGGTGCTTCACTTCAACAAGGGAGGGCTCCTCTGATCCACACCTCTCCCACAACACATACATAGCCGAGAGAACCCTCCATCCGTTGGGATGAAGCTGACCTGGGGCCAGGTGCATACCACCCAGTATCTTAGCAAAATAGCGTTGAAGGGGCAGCCGAGCTCCCAATCTGAAGCTCTCCAGATGCATCGTCACATACCCCCGCGGAGGCCGACTGGGAATGTCGCCTTTCCCAGGAACTACCAGGAGAACCTCCACAGGAATGTTGTAAAGGTTCCTCAGCTTGAATAGATCATGTGAAGTCAATAGGTGAGAACTCCACCCTATGACCAAGGTGCCTTCTGGTCCTAACTACTCACCTCACCAACCCACCCGCAGTCCACCTCTATTCCTACAAGCTCTAGTTCGGAGAGGAGAGACAACCAAGGGTCGTGGGTATTCAAGGGTATCCTCCCAGAAGGACTACACTAGAGGACCAAGAAATTGGTACGTTGAGAATCGATTCTTCATCACCCTCATCAACAATTAACTTTCTTTTCCGGTTTGACATCGAGTCCCGAAAGAAAACTAAGAAAACTCGAATAAACCGATACAAAAGGGACAACAAAACCCAATCAACAACAAAGCGGGGAGTTAAAGGGAATACAGCACCGATAACGTTGTGATGAAAGTAAAATCCCGCAAACGGAAGTCCCAGACGCAGAGAGTGTGAACGAAGTTCGTAGGAATTGACTCGCGACAGAAGAACGAATAGAACGAAACAACGAGGGTTTGGGTCTAGGGATTCGAAACAAAAAGGGGGAAATGAGAGCATTTAAGTGATAGAGACGCCAGCTCACTCACCGTACATCAAGGACCAAATTTCAAATAAGAGTCGGGAGATGCCACGTCACCAATCGTTATAAGAGGCCAGGCTAGATGCAAGCTCTAATGGATACACCATTCGTGTCAGAACCCCCAGGAAGAAAATGATACCTCGTGTCCATCCAGACCAGGTTTACCGATCACCGAATGTGCGGGAGACGCGAGATCCCACGTTTGCCCACAATGTAACAGTTAAAATCCCATGAGAGGCTACCACTACCCGAAAAAGGGGGGGGACGAAGGGTGAGTGAGAACGTGGAACAGCGGCTATAAAAGAAGAAGAAACCGATGAAGGAAGGGGATAGAAAAACGGAGAGAGGGAAAATGCTGCCAAATTGAAACCAGGTAATTTTATTACAAACTTCGAGCAAATTAGAACCACTCTTGAATCAAATTTAACTGTTTTCCCGTAAACACCTTGTGCTAACTTAGGCATCGGAGGGTTTACGCCAAAAACCAGCGCCTCTCGATCATTTTGGTGAACGCAGGTCTAGTAAGGAAGAGGAGAGTGATTCCAATCCCAGTAGTTCGAGCAGCAGTGGATAATATAAACGTTGGTGAAAGAATCTGGTCGGTCAAAGGGCGAGCAGATTTCAGCATCAACAAGGTCCAATGATTCAAGTGCTGTCATAATCCCCAAGGACACCGGAATATTACCTGTCAGGCCATTGTGTGAAAGGTTGAGCACTTTGAGTGATTTAAAGTTTCCAAGTACTTCAGGAATCTCTCCATTGAACCGATTGCTTGAAAAATCCATAGCTCTAAATATTATCAAGATCTTATGAGAACATCCCGTCCTTTCATATTACTGAATCTTTATAGTAGAAACCACCAATATATTGAGGTCCAAACTCCATTTCCTCCACATTCTTCATTGCTTCCATACTTACAAAGATCGTTCTTGGCAGAAAACCAGTGAATTCATTATGAGAGAGATCAATGATTTGAAGGGCTTGAAAGGTAAACGTACTATTGGACTTGCATAGTGGACCATAGAATCGATTAGATCTCAAGACCAGAATTTTAGCAGGAAGATATCCCAACCAACACGGAAATGTGTCACTTATCATGTTGTTCCCACATTGACAACTTGGGACGCTAATTCGCCAAAGATCTTGGTAATGGCCCTTCCAACTTGTTGCTATTAAGGTCAAGACTCCTTAAAGAACTTGCATTTGCAAATGTATCATGGATGTGGCCCTCAATTTGTTCTTCAAGTCCGAATAATCATTTCGCTAAAGTTTCCAAGACATGAAGGAATCGTTCCACTCAAGTTGTTGTGAGATAAGGAAAGATATTGAAGGGAACTCAAACCGCAAATCGACGGAGGATCAGGACAATTTGTTGTTCAAACTAAGAAGACTTGTGTTGAAGGTGGTGGAACCGAATTGATCCTTGGATTTTGTTGTTTTGCAGATCAAGAATTTTAATTTCCGCCATGGATGTAGCTCTACATGTGTCGAAAGTTGTTGGAAAGATGAAGATCAATCAAATTCTTCCATCCTTCGAATCATGTTTTGAAATTCGACCATGAATTCTACCATTGGAGAGGTCTAAGCTTGTTAACTTTCCGAGTTTCTCAAGAAACGTGGGAACTGGTTGACATTGCAATTAGATAAATTCAATCCTGAGACTAGGTAAGGAATATTTGATATCCATATTGCTAGAGGAAGTAAATGAGTAGCTGTTGTTTGAAAGATAAAGATATTGCGCTTTGCAACTTTGAGAACATGTCGAACTTAAGTGCCACTCGAGTTGTTTGATGTAAGATCGAGATAAGTGAGGTTCACTAGTTGAAAGATGGAATTAGGAATTGTGCCATGTATCTCATTTTTTTGCAATCGAACTTCTTGTAGTGAATTAGGCGACTGGAATGAATCAATAGGACCATTGAGCATGTTATTTGAAAGATCTATAGAAACCAAAGAAGGCAGAGTGAACAACCAGGATGGTACCCTGCCTTGTAGAGAGTTTCCAGAAAGGTCTAAAGTGGTTAAATATGACAGTCCACTTACATGATGGGGCAGGTGGCCAGTAAGACGATTTGATGCGAACACAATTTCAGTAGCTCTAGTGAGGTTTCCAATTGATGTTGGAATTGACCCGGTGAAACTGCAGCCTTCGATATGTACAATCTCCAATAACAATAGATTTCCAATTGAATCGGGTATTTTACCTGCGAAGTTAGTGGAAGAAAGATACAACTTCCTAAGAGGACTACTCCAGTTAGAACTTGGGAGATAACCAGTGAGTTTACTGTTTCCATATAAATAGAGTGCTTGAAGGTTTGGAAGACGAAAAATTTCATCAGTGAAATTTCCGTGTAAACTAGCTCCACTGAGATCGAGAGCCGTCATTGTTGAAGACAAGTTTAGAAGAGAAAAAGATTTGATCAAAGACATGTTTGTGTTTCCGAGATTGAGAAGGCTTAAATTTGTTAGGTTACTCACAACCAAATCAAAAGTTTTTTGTTCGATTGTCAACAAGTAATTTAGGGAAAGTTCAAGATGAGTTAGTTTGGACAAGTGAGAGATTTCATATGGGACTAGACCACCGAAATAAGAAAAAGAGAGGTTAAGATATGTCAATTCCTTTAGCCGTCCAATCTCGGGAGAGATTTGAGAACCACCGAAATCGTTAAAAGCAAGGTTGAGAGATTGGAGATGGGAAAGATGGAAGAGGCTGCTATTGTCATCGATGCTGCCTTCAAGCCTACTGCAACTGCTGTCGAGGCCAATCACGTTTCCTGTCACATTATCACATGTTACCCCATCCCATGAGCAGCAGTCGGTACCCTCTGTCCAAGAATACGTCTTAGGATAAAAAACTCGTTCATTACATGTAGCATAATACCCAGAACTGAAAAAAAAAGTTTTATTTTTAAATTGAGGCAAAGCTAAACTTTGGTCGGGAGGGCAGAAATGAGTTGTTTTAGGAGATGAGTAATGGAAAGATGATGAACAATCAGCTTGAAAATAACCAAACAAACACAAGAAGAAGTAGAAGAAGAAGAGGGCACAGGAGACTTGATTATAATGCCATACGAACCTCTCCGTCATCATTTCTAAGAATCAATACTCAGAAACTTGACAATTAATGTCAAATTGTTAAGAGGCAGATGATAAATGTTAATACAGAGGAGTTCTTATATATAGGCATTTCGTGGACGATATCTTTTGACTTTTGTATTTCATTTCCAGGCATGTTCCAATTTGGTCAATGATTAATATATCTGAAATGCATCAAATTATGAAATGCAATTAATGGACCAAAACAAAAAAATTCCATGAAATGCATGATCGTCCAAATGGTGTGAATTAAGCAAGCATGCAATGGACAAAAAAGAAAAAAGAAATCAATAAACGGTACCCATCAATTAATGATAAAGTAAATAGATGTTTTTAAATACGAGAATGTGGAATTTTTAGCTAATAAATTTAATTTTGAAATAGTATAATCAGTGAGTATATACGAGCATCCTTTCAGCCGGCCAGTACCATTGTTTAGGATTTGTTGACTGAAATCCAACGGATGGAAGTTACTGGAACCAAAAACAAAATATAATAAGTAGTGGAGAACCGGACGGAAGGATTAGATTATGGAAAATTCTATGACGCCATGATTAATGCCATAATTATTGTTTACCGTTAGATTAAATTAATGGCACATAATAATTATAATATAATAATTTTTTTTTTTAAAAAAATAGATTACAAACCGGTTAACATGTTTTTTACCAGTTAAAATAAAAAAAAAATTATATTTTTTCAAAATTATTATAACTGATTTATTTTAAAATCACTCATTCACGTTGATTAGGGAAAGAGCAGCCGAATATTTCTCTACTGTCACCTCGACGTCGTCATTGTACTGCCATTCTATTCCATTAGGTGTTGGTGGAGGGACAGAGACTGTTGCCCAGTGGCCAAGTCGAAGAGTCTTAAGTTCCTTAAATTCCGAAACACATAATCCTTTGAGCCGGCCAATTTTCTGCATCCTTTGAGCCGGCCAGTATCATTTTTTAGGATTAGTTGACTGAAATCCAACGGATGGAAGTTACGGAAACCAAAAACAAAATAATAATTAGTGGACAACCAGATGGAAGGATTAAATTATTATCTATTAATAGCACACCGTCACATACTGTTTTTTTTTATTTTGTTGTCACTATTTGTCGTAAAAATAAATTCCAGCAATGTCTAAATTATTACTCAAAAAAAAAAAAATTGATGTAAAAAATCTTCAAGCGAGAAAAATTGTTTGAATTTACCAATTTGTTTTCTTTTTTCCGGATATAGCATTCTCAATAAGACGAATTGCGTATTCGCGAAAATACTCACTCATCAATTAACCTGCAAGAACGTCATAATGCAATTTACACGAAAAATAATCGTTCAAAAAATCTGTACTCCAAGAAATTCAAATCAGTCTCCTCATTGATTTCTCCTTCTTACGCCTCTGCTTCTCTATCTCATTTGGATGTCTAAGCTACCCTTTTATAGGTTTTTATTTGGGGCCGATTAAATTTTAACTGATGGGCTGTTATGTTAAAATTTTTTTAAATTGTTTTACACATTAAAATTAAAATTGAAGGGATGTCATTCAATCCTAATGCATTTGTGCAAGAAGGGCAATGCTCTTAGTATGGAGACTATTTTGCACATTACAATTGTGAAGGTCCATACTAGCCTAATTTATACATACATATAACCGAGTGAAATAATTGAAATAGGATTGGAGGATTTTTATTTAAAGATTGAACACTTCGATTGATTTTAAGTTCCTAATTAAGTATGTTAGGAATCTCTCTGTGGAAATGATTGCTGGAAAAGTCCATAGCTCTAAATATGATCAAGATCTTGTGCATTAGAACATCTCTCCTTTTCATTGCCACCGTCATAGAATCGTCGTAGTAGTATCAGCTATATATTGAACTCCTTATTCCTTTTCCTCCACATTCTCCATTGCTTCCATGCCTACAAATATCCTTCTCGGCAGAAAACCTGTGAGTTCATGATGAATGGTTGTTCGTCATAAATCAATGATTCCAAGGTCTTGAAAGCTTACCGCGCCGGGGGGGGGGGGTGGGGAAGATCTCGAAAGGGAAATATGACTTTGGAATTGCACATGGGATCTACTTGATCAAAACCAGAATTTTCAGCTTAGGAAGCGATACCAACCAGCAGGGAAATGTGCCACTTATCATGTTGTTCCTCCCATTGATAACTTCCAGCTCAGTACAATTAGCCAAAGATTTTGGTAATTGCCCTTCTTACTTATTGCTATTGAGATCAAGACTCGTCAAAGAACTTCTATTTACAAAAGTATCAGGGATGCGATCCTGAACGTTATTGTTCTTCAACTGCAGAATAATAAGTCTCTAAGGCATGGTGTGTTGTGCACGGAATGAGGAATTAAGCACACTAAATAAACACAGAAAATAAAGGACACAAAATTTAACGTGGTTTGGCTACAAAGCCTACATCCACGGAGGCAAAAGATAATAATTGTTTTACTAACAATGAATAGAGTACAAATTTGAGTAACGAAACCTCACTTTCCAAATATCCAAATACACTCAGTACTCACACACACTTTTGAACGAAACATTTTCCCCAAGACATACATTCTCTCACATCTCTACAAATAGTGCAGAACTCAATTGAGCACCCAAGGAAAATGCTCTCCTAAACTTTCTAAGAGCTCACTTATAGATACTTCCTCTCTTTAGACTATTTCATAGAGAACTATCTCTGCACTCCCTTAGACAGCTCATCACCTAAGCTATCTACTCTACATTTTTAGGATATATTACAAATGAAAAAACTCCCTCTATTTATAGGAAGTGTTTCGCACTATTCCACATTCAGTGCCCACCTACAATTTGGCCAATTTTGCCAAATTGTCAAAGTTGTTGTGAAATTGTCAAATTGTCAAATTGTCACATGCTTTACCAACTCTTTTGGCTTCAATTTCTACGATTCCAGCCACATGCTTCATCAATATTTCTAAAATTGTAGAAGATCATGCATATCAATTTCTTTTGACTTTTCAACATGGTGGAATGGTTCCGCTCAAATTGTTGTCCGACAAGGATATATATTCAAGTGATTCAAGTTGCAAATTGATGGAGGGATCTGTCCGAACAATTTTTTGTTAGAAAATACGAAGTGCATTGAAGGTTTTTCGACTTTGATAACAATTCAAATTTGACCGTGCCACTCAAGTTATTTTTGGGGCTGGAAAGCTGCTGGTCTAAATCGTCCTCCCCACCAATATAAATTTAAGTCTTGGCAATGGCGTCTGGTCGCAACTCTGCACGACAGCACGACCAATATATGCTGTTGGATTTGATGTTTGCCTTACTCACTTGATTGTCTTCCTAATTACAGTGATTATATTTTATGGTAACAGTAGCAGAAATCGCCGTTAGGGGGTGAATTGAGTTTTTAAAAATTATGCAATGCTTGAATAAAAATGAATACTAATCTTAAACAAATTTAAAACAATAATAAATAAACCAATCAAAATGTAAAGAGATAGGAGAATAGAGATTTAAACACAAAGATTTTTACGTGGTTCGGCCAACCCCGCCTATGTCCACGCCTCCAAGCTCACCGAGCTTGAGGATTCCACTATCCAAGCCTTCAAGGCTTCAAGAACTTTTACAATTGACTTCACAGGTGTCAATCAACCTTTACAACAAGAGATTATCCCAAATCTCTTAACCCAAGTGTTTCTCACACTCACACTTGATCAAATACAAGATTTTTCTCACACACAATCTATCTGTTTACAAATGTATGCCCAAGGTGTGATTTAAAGAATGAATGAACAAATTAAAGCTCAAGAAATATTGTATTCTTAATAATATGCTCTTTGATATTCGTTGGATTCACTTTGATTTAGATCTAATGCAGATTTTTTATAGTTGGAGTTGAAAACTAGCCGTTATTGACTTTCTACAATAAGTTGGATCGCCGTTAAGCCTTATCGGATCACCGTTTTGACTTGAGTAAGTTACCGTTATGGTATAATTTCAAATTATCAAATCACCGTTTTCCATATGTCGGATCGTCGGTAGTTTTCATAAACTAAACTCCAGTTCTGTTCGATGTCGGTTAGCCGTTATCTCCCAAATGGTTAGCCGTTTGATACAGTGATTGCTACAATGACATTATTTTCCAAAATTATATTTTCTCCAAAACTTTCTATAATTATGATATAGCCTAAATATTCATAAAGCTTTACAAATAGGTCCATTTCCAGAGTTTCGAAACAATACTTGTTGATTTCCAAAACTTTCTAAAATTATAGTATGACCTAAACTTTATAAAAATATTTTCAATAGGTTCATTTCTAGAATTTCAAAATAATACTTGTTGATTTCAAAGTTCTCAAAAAATTTTCAATTTAAACCATTAACTTAAAAATAACGAATTTCATAAAATCATTTTTCCATTAAGTATAAAACCTTTATATTATGAAAATAACATTTATTTAAAAGGTATGAAAAATAATTTGAGTTTTTAAAAGATTAATTATTCTTAATCTTGTTTGTTATCATCAAAATCAGCATTATGGATATATATATGTTAACAAAGCAGAAGAGACAAATTAAGGCAAGGGGGAAATTATGGGAATTGTCATGCATTTGTAGCTCTTTCTCTGCTATCATATCATCAAAACAAAAAAAAAGAGGTTAAAAAAGCTAAAAAGGCAAAGTCTAACTCATTCCCTGATGATGATGAAGGTGGCATTTTCAATCGATGCCATTGTTTTCAATCGGGTATCTCATCGTTTCGGTGTTGTTTTCAATCAGATATCGCATTGTTTCGGTTTTGTTCTCAAACAATGTCGTTGATGAAGATGAAGGTAGCGTTTTCAGCCGTATCGCAATTTGACAAACGAAGGCTAATGATGATGATGATGATGATTAACAAAGCCACGAAGGTGGCAATTGGCGAAGCATCGTGGTTTGATTCGATGAGGAGACAAGTTGAAGAGGGAGGAAATAGGGCGCTTGAATTTCTTTTTCCTAAATCTTTCTATTTATATTAAAAATAGTTAAAAAAAAACTAATATTAAAATAAGATATTAGGGTATGGTTTCTAGATTTGCGAGTTCACCCAACCTCGAACCAAACTCGGATACTTCCAGGTCAACAAAATTGTATTCGGATACCATATTTATTTTAATCAGATACGGGTTGAACTCGACCCAAATTGTTTGGGTTCGTCTGGGTCTAGGTCGGGTCCAGTTAAATTGCCATCTCTAGCAACAAGAAGACATAAAATCAAGTCAGAATATTTCTCGCATTTATGGCCTTTGTATTGTTGCTGCAAAATCATGTTCGAAACATAAAAATGTTAAGTTTAATTCTCTAACACATCTTCTTCGGTGGTATTTTCGCCGTATGGCTTCAACTATGCTGTAATTATGTAAAGTGCAGAGTTGTAATCATTAACTAACTTTAAATCTTGCAGTTGGATTCCGTTTGCTTTGGGCATATGGAAGTATAACTGACTATAAGTAGCCATATCTCTTATGTAAATTTTTCCAAAGCACATATGGGTCATTTACAATGAAATATTCTGTTTGATGATTGACGACGAAGACAGATCATAACCTGACACATTCATGAGTAGACGTGTCATTGCCATGCTTGATTGTGCTGTCAAGCCCATGGAATCAAGGTGAATGTCTACATCAAGGATCCATGGCAAGTAATTTTCACTAGATGTACTAAGGGCTTCAAACTCAAGTTTTGCAAGATTTGTCATCTTTATGGGCTTCGAATTTATGGCTTTAGAAACATTTAGGCTTTGGTTTTTATTCCTATAATGTTTTAATATGGATTTTATATGCTTCAACCTAAATTCATGTTGGGATTATATGCTTTTTTAAAGCATATTAATTTATTTTCTGATTAATAAAATATTTGAGATATTTTAATTGAATAAATATATATTGAAAAAGGTATGTTTAATCATATTATATGTATTTATGTGATCATCATATGGATTCACATAAGACATAAATACAAGTTATCTTATGATTAAAAAATTTAGTTCGCAGTTGATAAATAGAGTTGGGCACTCTATTTATTTTTAGACTGTAGTAAATTCATTGAATGATTTGTTTTAATCATGTATGAATTTACTGATATAGTTTGACTACATTGAGCTAGATCACATATGAGATTTAATTAACCTTGAAATGATTGTCAGACTTATTAAATCTCATAGGCATTGATTTTACTGTAATCTTAATCTTGAGTTAATTATGATTTCATGATTGTAATTGTTATTCCATTTGAGTTACCAATGGGTATGACACATACTTGTAGTCAAGATTACCCGGTATCTTGGTGGGAGCAATTATGAGTATTGGAGTTATAGATTGACAATATAGAATTTGTACAACACATCTATTAATGGGTTTTCGGCACTTGATCATAAAATTCTCTGGCCAGAGTGTGTCAACATATTTAGTATGTTGAAAATGATTATTAGAGAAAACCAGTAAGAATCAAGGAAGAAGATGTAATTAAATTGATTGGACGGTTGAGATATCGATTTAATTAATGATGGTACAAAACGTAAAAGAAATTAATGTGGCTTGGGACGAATTATTATTCGAGCATACAATTATGGATGTAAGTTCCAATATTTTAGTGGAGTAGATTTGAAATTAAATAATTGGGTTAGTTTAATTACAAGCCTAATTATTGTAGTCACTATTGTATGTTCCCAAATGATCCACGGGTTAGTTCATTTAATTGACTGCGCCACTACTAGATTAATAAGCAAGATAACTAGCTATTTGGGTTAAAAGCCTAAATATATTATTTAGTGGGAGGCTCCATTAATATGCTTGAGTGTAAGGGGCCTTGTGTTATTTTACAAGGTGGGCCCCTATAACACAAGAACAAGTAACGTGACTTGTGTTTTAATTATTTTTTAATTTAAATCAAAAGGGATTTAATAGAATTAAAATAAATAAATAAATATGGAGCCTAGGGTTTTTGCACTAGATAGAAATATAAAAGGGCTTATTTTCTCCCAAAAGAAAGAGAGCAGCCACTTTATACAGATAAGAGAAAAAGATTTTTCTCTCTATTGTTGAGAGAAAATTTTTTTCGTGCTAGTTGCTTTAGTGGTGATAAAGGCGCCCACACGTCAAGTGCAAGTCAAACTTGAGTTATAACCTAGAAGATTATTTGGTGGCGGATCGTGATCTAACAAGAATGGTGGTGACGTATCGTGATATGGGAGCCTAAATCACTTCAGCGGAAAAAGCAAAATCGGATTTTCAAGGTACGATTTATAGATTACAAATTCTTATATATTGTATGAGAGCGATCCTAAAAGTTTTTATAAAAAAATTAAAACACTGTTTTTCTCCAACAATTCACGCCTCAATCTATACGCTTCGGTCTTGATAATTTATACTTCAATTGTACGCTTCAGTCTTGTATGCTTTGGTCTTTGGTTTTAAGAGGCGGATAGATAAGAGAGGGAAAGGATACAAGTACTAGACCGATCTCGTGTTGATAATATATTATAACGGTGGAGAATATGGGCATGAAGTATTTGATAATTGATGTAAATAATAAAGATTAGATTAAGAAGCTAAATGACATAAGCTAGACATTATGCTAATCTCATTGAAAGCGAGTACAAATGAAGCTAATCCTTGAACGTGGAGCATGTGATCATGTAAACTACAAGCATCACAAGAAATGGTTTGATTTCAGTAGATAGCCATACCGTTATTTACACAACCGAAAGAAGGATTTTTATTTAAAAAGCTAATACATAATTTCACATACAATCATCATACATGACTAATGATTCTGCTACCAAAAAAACAAAGCAACTATTATTGAACAGGAAAAACACTTGAAACTTAATCTTATCCTATGGCTTAATTTCAGTTATTTGTATTTTTCTTCTACATTCTATGTCTTGGTCTTCGTCTTCTTACCTTATTCTGCTGATCTCTTTCAACCATCTTCACTAACCATCGGGGTCTTCCTATTGACAATACCATGTATCCAATCGACAATCCAATCACCAGTCCAGATGCATACCCCAGCTTCGCCATTTTCCAGTCAAACCAGCTGGCAGTTTCGTCTTCCTCATGATCAGTAGAAGCCGAAGGAGGTGCTTTTGGCAGCCCGTCATTGCTACATGTTACTGTCAACGGCTCTCCACACAAATGAATATTCCCAATGTAGGAATTATTATCAAATGTATTAAATTGATTGCCTCGTGGAATGCGTCCCCAAAGTTGGTTATACGAAAGATTTAATGATGCAAGGGCTGTAACAGCTAGTAACTGCTCTGGAATTATTCCATGAAGCTTGTTGAAAGAGAGGTCCAATGATTCAAGTGCTGTCATATTCCCCAAGGACGCCGGAATATTACCTGTCAGGCTATTGTGTGAAAGATTGAGCACTTTGAGTGATTTAAAGTTTCCTAGTACTTCAGGAACCTCTCCATGGAACCGATTGCTTGAAAAATCTAAAGCTCTAAATATTATCAAGATCTTGTACAGTAGAACATCCTGTCCTTTCATTGCAACAGTTACAGAATCTAGATAGTAGAAACCACCAATATATTGAAGTCCAAATTTCATTTCGTCCACAATCTTCATTGCTTCCATACTTACAAAGATCGTTCTTGGCAGAGAACCAGTGAATTCATTATGAGAGAGATCAATGATTCGAAGGGCTTGAAAGGGAAACGTACGATTGGACTTGCATAGTGGACCATAGAATCGATTAGACCTCAAGACCAGAATTTTTAGCTCCGGAAGAGATCCCAACCAACACGGAAATGTGTCACTTATCATGTTTTTCCCCACATTGACAACTTCCAGTATGCGACAATTCGCCAAAGATCTTGGTAATGGCCCTTCCAACTTGTTGCTATTAAGGTCAAGACTCCTTAAATAACTTGCATTTGCAAAATTATCATGGATGTGACCCTCAAGGCTGTTGTTCTTCAAGTCCAGAAAAATCAGCTGAGTGCTAAAGTTTCCAAGACATGAAGGAATTGTTCCGCTCAAATTATTGTGAGATAAGGAAAGATATTGAAGGGAACTCAAACTGCAAATCGACGGAGGGATCGCTCCAGACAATTTGTTGTTCGAAACTAAGAAGACTTGTGTCGAAGGTGGTGGAACCAGAATTGATCCTTGAATTTTGTTGTTCCGCAGATCAAGAGTCTTAATATTCTTCCATGGATGTAGCGCTATATGCGTCAGAAAATTGTTGGAAAGATCAAGATCAATCAAACTCTTCCATCCTTTAGAATCATGTTTTGAAATTCGACCACTACCGTTGGAGAGGTCTAAGCTTGTTAACTTTTCTGAGTTTCTCAAGAAACTGGGGAACTGGTTGATATTGCAATTAGATAAATTCAATTTCTGTAGACTAGCCAAGGAATATTTGATATCCATATTGCTGGAGGAAGTAAATGACAGTAGGCTGTTGTTTGAAAGATAAAGATATTGAACGCTTTTCAACTTTGTGAACATGTGGAACTTGACAGTGCCACTCAAGTTGTTTGATGAAAGATCGAGATGAGTGAGGTTCGATAGTTGAAAGATGGAATAAGGAATTGCACCATGTATCTCATTTTTTTGCAAACTAACTTCTTGTAGTGAATTAGACGACTGGAATGGATCAATAGGACCATTGAGCTTGTTCCACGCAAGGTTTATAGACATCAAAGAAGGCAGAGTGAACAGCCAGGATGGTACTCTGCCTTGTAGAGAGTTTGAAGAAAAGTCTAAAGTGGCTAAATATGACAGTCCACTTACATGTTGGGGCAGGTGGCCAGTAAGATAATTTGATGCGAACACAATTTCAGTAGCTCTAGTGAGGTTTCCAATTGATGATGGAATTGACCCGGTGAAATTGCAGCCTCCGATATGTACAATCTCCAAGAACAATAGATTTCCAATTGAATCGGGTATTTTACCTGCGAAATTAGTGGAAGAAAGATGCAACTTCCTAAGAGGACTACTCCAGTTAGAATTTGGGAGATGACCAGTGAGTTGATTGTTTCCATGTAAATCGAGTGCTTGAAGGTTTGGAAGACGAAAAATTTCATCTGGGAAATTTCCTTGTATACTAGCTCTATTGAGATCGAGATCCGTCATTGTTGAAGACAAGTTTATCAGAGAAAAAGGTTTGATCAAAGACAAGTTTGTTGCTTCGAGTTTGAGAAGGCTTAACTTTGTTAGGTTACTCACAAGCAAATCAAAAGTTTTTTCTTCGATTGTCAAGTCATTTTCGGAAAGCTCAAGATGAGTTAGTTTGGACAAGTGGGATATTTCATATGGGACTAGACCACCGAAATAAGAAGAAGAGAGATTAAGATATGTCAATTCCTTTAGCCGTCCAATCACAGGAGAGATTTGAGAACCGCCAAAATCGTTAAAAGCTAGGTTCAGAGATTGGAGATGGGAAAGATGGAAGAGGCTGCTATTGTCATCGATGCTGCCTTCAAGCCTACTGCAACTGCTGTCGAGGCCAATAACGTTTCCAGTCACATTATCACATGTTACCCCATCCCATGAGCAGCAGTCGGTACCCTCTGTCCAAGAATTCGTCTTAGGATAAAAAATTTGTCCATTACAATAAGAGTAAGACCCAGAACTGAAAAAAGTTTTATTTCTAAATTGAAGCAAAGCTAAACCTTCTTCGGGAGGGCAGAAATGAGTTGTTTTAGGAGATGAGTAATGGAAAGATGATGAACAATCAACTCGAAAGTAACCAAACAAACACAAGAAGTAGAAGAAGAAGAGGGTACAGGAGACTTGATTATAATGCCATACGAACCTCTCCGTCATCATTTCTAAGAATCAGTACTCAGAAACTTGACAATTAATGTCTAATTGTTAAGAGGTAGATGATAAATGTTTATACAGAGGAGTTTTTATATGCATTCCGTGGCCGGTATGTTTGGACTTTTGTATTTCATTTCCAGGCATGTTCCAAGTTGGTCAAAGATTAATATATCTGAAATGCATCAAATTATGAAATGCAGTTAATGGACCCAAAAAAAAAATTCCATGAACTGCATGATCGTCCAAATTGTGTGAATTAAGCAGGCATGCAATGGACAAAAAAGAAAAAAAAATCAATAAACGGTACCCATCAATTAATGTTAAAGTAAATATATGTTTTTAAATACGAGAATGTGGAATTTTTTACTAATAAATTTAATTTTGAAATAGCAGAATCAGTGAGTATATACGAGAAATATTGACCCCATGCAGATGAGTTAAATATTCTGTATCCTTTCAGCCGGCCAATTTTCTGCATCCTTTCAGCCGGCTGATATATTTTTTAGGATTTATTGACTGAAATCGGATGGAAGTTACTGAAACCAAAAACAAAATAATAATAAGTAGTGGAGCACCAGATGGAAGGATTAAATTATTATCCATTAATAGCACACCGTCACATTTTGACTGTTTTTCTGTTTGTTGTCACTATTTGTCGTAAAATAAATTCCAACAATCTATCTATATCTATCTATCTATATATATATATAAAGTTGGGACTTGAGGAGATGATATGACATCACCATTTCTCATCTTTATATATTCTCTATTATCTAATAAATAGAGAAATTTTCTTTTAGATTTGGCTTTTTATCTTCTCATAATTAATTTGATTGTTATTACACAATAACAATTATGTAAAGATTTTAATGAGGCATATTCTTTGTAATGAACATCCAAGGGGGAGTGTTATGAATTTATTAAAATAAATGTAGATGTTCATAACATATATCTCTTAGTCTCACCACTATCTCTCATTAGCAACCTTTAGTTTCCCTATAATTCCCACTATCTCACAAGGAATTATGATCCATAATTTTTCATTAATTTCATGGAGTGATTATGTAACTATAAAAGGAGAACTCATCTTTTTGTTTTGTACACACACAATTGGAATGAATAAAATCACTTTATAATATATTCTCTCATTTTATTCTTTATCTTGCGTTGCTTCTTTATTTGTATTGCTGGCTAAGAAAAAATGATAATATTAAATTCTTTTTTCAAAGCCGCGTGAAGCGCAGTTCTATTTTCTAGTGTCTAAAATATTACTAAAAAAAAATTGATGTAAAAAATCTTCAAGCAAGAAAAATTGTTTTAATTTACCAATTTTTTTTCTTTTTTCCGAATATAGCATTCTCATTAAAACGAATTGAGTATTCGCGAAAATACTCGCTCATCAATTAACCTGCAAGAACGTCATAAAGCAATTTGCACGAAAAATAATCGTTCAAAAAATCTATACTCCAAGAAATTCAAATCAGTCTCCTCATTGATTTCTCATTCTTACGCCTCTGCTTCTCTCTCTCATTTGGATATCTAAGCTACCCTTTTATAGGTTTTTATATGGGTCAAATTAAATTTTACATCAGGTGATGTTATTTTAAAATTTTGAAAATTGTTTTACACATTAAAATTAAAATTGAATGGATGTCATTCAAACCTAGAGCATATGTGCAAGCAGTGCAAAGTTCATAGTTTGGAGACTGTTTTGCACATTACAATTGTGAAGGTCCATATTAGCTTAACTTATACATACATTTAACTGAATGAGATAATTGAATTAGGGATTGGAGGACTTCTATTTAAAGATTGAACACTTTGACTGATTTAAAATTCCTAATCAAGCATGTTAGGAATCTCTCCATGGAAATGATTGCTAGAAAAGTCCATAGCACTAAATATGATCAAGATATTGTACATTATAACATCTCTCCTTTTCATTGCCAACGTCACAGAATCGTCGTAGTAGTATCACCTATATATTGAACTCCTGATCCCTTTTCCTCCACATTCTCCATTGCTTCCATGCCTACAAGTATCCTTCTTGGCAGAATACCTGTGAGTTCAGGATGAATGGTTGTTCTTCATATATCAACGATTCCAAGGTCTCGAAAAGCCTATCAGACGGGGGGGGGGGGGGGGTGGGAGGTCTCGAAAGGGAAATATGACTTTGGAATTGCACATGAGATATATTTGATCTCAAAACTAGAATTTTCAACTTAGGAAGAGATACCAATTAAGAGGGAAATGTGTCACTTATCATGTTTTTCCTCCCATTGACAACTTCCAGCTCAGTACAATTAGCCAAAGATTTTGGTATTTGCCCTTCCTACTTATTGCTATTGAGATCAAGACTCGTCAAAGAACTTCTATTTACAAAAGTATCAGGGATGCAATCCTGAACATTATTTATTCTTCAAGTGCAGAATAATGAGCCGAGTGCTGAAGTCTCTAAGGCATGGTGGAATGGTTCCGCTCAAATTGTTGTCCAAAAAGGATAGATATTCAAGTGAGTCAAGTTGCAAATTGGTGGAGGGATCTGTCCGGAAAATTTGTTGTTAGAAACTACGAAGTGCATTAAAGGTTTTTCAACTTTGATAACAGTTCCAACTTGACAGTGCCACTCAAGTTATTTTTGGGGTTGGAAAGCTGCTGGTCCAAATCGTCCGTCCCCACCAATACAAATTTAAGTCTTGGCATTGGCGCAGACCAGATTTGAAAACAATTAGACTCTCTATCTCTAAGTCAAATATTAGAGACTTTGAAGATTGATAATACCCATAGTTGAACACACAAGAGTGTTCATAACCTGTGTTTATAACTTTTGATTCGTTATGTTAAAGCAGCTCATTATTCAAGCAGCTTGGTGAAGCCACGTCAGCAGAAGGTTGTTAGTGATGAATAGCAGCTCAGCGTGATTAGTTAAGTGTTAGTGATCCAGCTCATACAAGTTAGTTAGTTAGTTAGTGAGTTACTAGTAATTCTCACGTGTAAGGAATAATATAAATGCTTGTTCTGATTTGTAAATGAATTATGAACTGAATCTTATAAAATACAAGTATTGAGAATTTTCTCTGAGATTTTCTATTCAACCAAACAGCATATCTCTGTTTTCTTTCATGGTATCAGAGCCACAAATGGCCAGCTCAAGCAATACAATCTCAAATCAAACAATCATAAACTCAAATCAACATACACAAACATCATTTACTTTTGCTGCAACTGTAAAACTTGATCGATCAAATTTCTTACTTTGGCGCAAACAAGTGGTAACTTCAATAAGAGGAAATCGCCTTGAAAGATTTATTCTAGAGCCGCAAATTATTCCAGAACAGTATCTAGTTGATTCAACGATCGAAGGATCTGGTGAGAGCATTGAAAATCCAGCCTACAGCAACTGGAGAGCACAATATCAAATACTCATTGGCTGGCTG
This sequence comes from Citrus cavaleriei, assembly GCA_030448925.1. NCBI lineage: Eukaryota > Viridiplantae > Streptophyta > Magnoliopsida > Sapindales > Rutaceae > Citrus > Citrus cavaleriei. Next base: position 41,019 of record JAUJEN010000390.1, on the reverse strand, counting down.
CTCTCAACTATAAGTGAAGGTATTCTTAGTTCTGTTCTTAGCTATGATACTTCATTTGATGTGTGGAGATCCATCGAAAAATAGTTTGGAGTTCAATCTGAGGCTAAGATTATGCAACTCCGATATGAAATGAACATCTTAAGAAAAGATTCAATGAATGTTAAGGAATATTGTGCTAAAATGAAATTACTCGCCAACAAACTTGCTTGTGTTGGTGATGTAATCACTGAAAAGGATCTGTTAATGAGAGTTTTGAATGGCTTAGGTTCAGGATATATAGATCTAGCTTATCTAGCTTCCATAATCACTGCAAATAAGATGAGCTATGATGATGCTTATGCATTGTTACTGACTCATGAAACTAGACTTGAACAAAATCAAAGTGCCAAAACTATGTTTAATGCAAATTATAGCACAATGAATGTGAATTATCCCTATATGAGAGGAAATTTTAGAAGAAGTGTTGTTGGAAATGGAAATTATGGTCGTTCTGTGAATAGAGGATTTAATGTTGGAAGAGGCATGTTTCACAATCCATATCCCAGAGGTTTTTCACCTGGTGTTGGTAATGTTGGGGGTTATGGCAGAGGCCAGATGATGCAACCTTTTAGGCCACCTATGAAGAGAAACTTTCATCCTTCAGCCAACATGCATGCTGATGAACTACCAACTATATGTCAGATATGCCACAAAACAGGACATGCAGCAGATGAATGCTGGCATAGATATGATGACAATCCTCAACCATCACCTAGACATTTTGGAAGGGGCAGATCTTTTGGATCTAAGGCTACATACACAGCTAACTTTGATCCATTTATCAATTATGCTGCTCCTTCAACTGAAGAATAGTATGCTGCACCCTACTCAAGCTACAATCCTTTATCCTACTACCCTTATCCATCAACAGACACAGTTATTCCTGAAGCCTATCTTACCAACTATGAAGGGCCTGCTGATGAAGGGTGGTACCGTGACAGTGGTGCCACACATCACTTGACCAACAATATGGCTAATATGAATGTTAGAGAGGAATTCAGAGGATCTGATCAACTTGTCATCGGCAATGGCCAAGGGTTGCCTATCACTCATATTGGTAATGCATGTTTTACTTATAAAGGATCAAATGCTGCATATAAACCAATCATATCCTACTTAAAGACATGTTATTAATACCTGATATCACAAAGAACTTGCTCAGCATATCAAAATTAACTACTGATAACAATCCTTCTATTGAATTTGTTGGTGATGTTTGCTATGTGAAGGATTCTCTGAAGAGGCAAGTGCTTCTGACAGGAATTGCTGAGAAAGGATTGTATAAGCTGCTTCTAAGACCATCTGAGTCTCTTCCTTGTTCTTACTTGTGCCAATCTTCATCCACTCAACCTTTGTCAATGTTATCTGCCTGTTCTTTTGATTCAAGTGTTCTTAAAAACACTCAGAATAATGATTCCAGTTGTGTCACAGTTTGTAATGCATCAATCAATAAATTTTCCAGTTACATTTCATCTTGTGATGCATTGAATAATAAAATTCTTCTTCTTCACAAACGTTTTGGCCATCATAATTCTCAAACTTTAATGCATTTGCTAAAAGGAATTACTTAAGTTAATCTCTCAAGAAATAACATAAAACAAACACTTGAGCAAATCTGTGAAGCATGTCAAATGGGCAAGTCTCATAGGTTGCATTTTCCCAGCACAGAAACCAAAACAACAAAACCTCTTGAGCTTATACATATAGACTTACGGGGACCCTCACCTACACCTTCTAGAGATAGCTATGTCTATTACATAAGCTTTGTTGATGATTTTAGCCGATACACTTGGATTTACCCTCTTAAGTTGAAATATGAGGCATTAGAGGTATTCAAACTATTCAAATTATAGGTTGAAAACCAATTTGACACCACCATTAAAAACCTGCAATCTGACTGGGGGGGAGAATACAGGTCATTTACTCAATTCTTAAACCAATGTGGAATCATTTTCAGACATTCTTGTCCTTATACACATCACCAAAATGGGGTGGTAGAAAGAAAACATAGACACATTGTTGAGCTGGGACTAACCCTGTTAGCACAAGCCAAGCTACCATTTAAATTTTGGTGGGATGCCTTTCTTACAGTTGTTTACTATATAAAAAGATTACCCTCAACAACCCTGAAACTCTTTACTCCATATGAGATAATTTTCAAACTTAAACCTGATTACAACATGCTCAAGTGTTTCGGTTGCATATGTTATCCTTACCTAAGGGATTACAACAAACACAAATTTGATTATCACTCAAGCAAATGCATTTTCCTTGGCTACAGTCCAGTCCACAAAGGTTACAATTGCTTGCATTCATCAGGCAAAATGTACATAGCCAGACATGTTGTTTTTGATGAGTCAACATTTCCTTATTCTACAGACTCAGTTTTTCATTCTAATGAATCATCATCTTATTCGAGTCAATCCATTACACCTCAACAAGTATATCATATGACCACATTATTTACAACACCAGTGTCAGATGGAAACAGCTCATGCAATCCTCTATCTGTAATTTCTACCAGCAGCAGTTCACAACATTCAGATAATCCATCTCATACTGACAATCAGCATTCCTATTCACAAACACATACCCCATTCATTGAACCATCTATAGAGCCTCAAATTCACCACCTCAACCTGCACCTGACATATCCTTACTAGCTCAACTTACACCTGACATATCCTTTCCAGTTCAACCTAATACACATCCAATGACTACCAGAAGCAAAGTTGGTATCTTCAAACCAAAACTTTATACAGCAACCCTTGTTCACAAAGAACCTGACTCTGTATATGAAGTTATGCAAAACCCAAAATGGTTTACAGCCATGAAAGAAGAATATGCAGCTTTGATGCAGAGTGGTACATGGTCCTTAGTGCCAAAAACAAATGATTAGAGAGTTGTTAGAAATAAATGGGTGTATAGGATTAAATACAACACTGATGGAAGTGTGGCCAAATACAAAGCTAGGTTAGTTGCAAAGGGATTTCAACAGATTATAGGAGTGAATTGTTTTGAAACTTTCAGTCCTGTCATAAAACCAGCAACTGTAAGAGTTGTCTTGAGTCTAGTTGTGATGAATCAGTGGAAGATAAGGCAAGTTGATGTGAATAATACCTTTCTCAATGGAGACTTAACAGAGGAAGTGTTCATGGATCAACCAGAGGGATTTATCAGCACTGAGAAACCATATTTTGTATGTAAGCTTCACAAGTCTCTTTATGGACTTAAACAAGCTCCAAGAGCTTGGTATGATAAGTTGAAAGGTTGTTTGTTGCAGTGGGGATTTACAAATTCCAGCTCAGATACCTCCTTATTCTTGAAAATAAATAAGTCATATATGATTCTAGTTCTTATATATGTTGGTGACATCTTAATAACATGACCAAATAGGTTTGAGCTGGAAAATTTCATTACAAAATTCAGTACAAAGTTTGCTTTGAAGGATCTTGGAGTTCTTTCTTATTTCTTAGGCATTGAATTGCTGTATGATACAGATTATATCTTCTTATCTCAAAGGAAATACATAATGGATTTGCTGTCAAGAGTTGAGATGATAAATTACAAAGATATTGATACTCCTATGAGTACAGGAATGAAGCTACATAAGGAAGCTCAAGGTAATCTTGGTCATTATGTTGAAGATGTAACACATTATAAAAGCATTGTTGGTGGGATGCAATATTTGGTATTAACAAGACCAGAAATTGCCTTTAGTGTTCACAAGCTGAGTCAATACGTTTCTGCACCAACACTACAGCACCTTATGGCTTGCAAAAGGGTGCTCAGATATCTAAAGGCAACACAGGACTATGGACTCAAATTTATTAAGGATGGTGATATGAAATTAACAGGATTCACAGATGCAGACTGGGCAGGGGATCTAGATTACAGAAAATCGGTTGGAGCCTATTGCATCTATCTTGGTCATAATCTGATATCTTGGTCATCTAAGAAGTAGCCTGTTATTGCTAGGTCTAGTGCAGAGAGTGAGCATAGGTCCCTAGCCTCAGCAAGTGCAGAGATAAGCTGGCTGCAATCACTGTTCTCTGAGTTGAGATTACAATGCATAGAAAAACCTATTATTTGGTGTGACAATCTTAGTGCAACAGAGTTAGCTCACAATCCAGTTTTCCACTCAAGAACAAAGCATATTAAGATTGATATTCATTATGTTAGAAACAAAGTTCTTGCTGGAGAACTAAACATTCAATACATACCAAATAAGGAACAGGTAGCTGACATTATGACCAAGCCACTCTCATTCATTCATTTTAACTATCTTAGAGCCAAACTCAATGTCATGCCTTGTCCTTTGAGTTTGAGGGGGGCTGTTAAAGCAGCTCATTATTCAAGCAGCTTGGTGAAGCCACGTCAGCAGAAGGTTGTTAGTGATGAATAGCAGCTCAGCATGATTAGTTAAGTGTTAGTGATCCAGCTCATACAAGTTAGTTAGTTAGTTAGTGAGTTACTAGTAATTCTCACGTGTAAGGAATAATATAAATGCTTGTTCTGATTTGTAAATGAATTATGAACTGAATCTTATAAAATACAAGTATTGAGAATTTTCTATTCAACCAAACAGCATATCTCTGTTTTCTTTCACGTTAGAGTTTTCTTTCATATAAATCGATTTGATCCGATTTTGTGCACTTTGTAATGACTTGTTGAGTGCATGCACATTGTTTGAACAAATTCTTGAACAAAACCTAACTTAGCCATTTTTTTATTTTTCACTTGCTTAGACATTTGTTGGGAGGAAAATGATGAAACAATGTGCACGAAGATCCTGAGCTTGTTACTCCCCAGCTCTCATCAGCTGCTGGTGGTAAAAATATCTTGGATTTGATGTTTGCCTTACTCACCTGATTGTCTTCCTAATTACAGTGATTCTATCTTATGGTAACTGAAATCGCCGCTAGGGGATCAATCGAGTTTAAATTCTGAAGTGGTAGCGAAGAATTGAAATCCACAGGCACCTTGACTTCCAACGTTCTTTGTTGGGTTGGTCTAATTATCTTTTATGCATTCTTGAAAAATACTTATATATTATGGAAACAGTATGTTGATGAGATTTGTACATGGGTTGTGGATATTTGCATAATCTCTTCAAAGAGATTATTGAAGAGATTATGTGGATGAATGTCAATCATTAGATCGTAAACATTTAAAATCTAATGGGTACTTTTTAATACCGGTGACAAAAGTCAAATTAATCAAAACCGTTCATGAAATCTAACGAAGGAGACATAGGGATGCACAGTCCGTCCGAATGGACTGTAGCTTAGGCCATTGGACGTGATGATGCTAAAGAATAAAGCTGTTAAAAAAAAGTAGGGAAAAGACTATTCACACCTTTAAGGTTTGTTGAAATAGTTATATAGACTCATTTAGTTTCAGAAATAGTTATATGGACTCCCTTTTTACTATTATACCCTTTGATTGTAATCAAACATTTTATAATAAATGCAAATAAAATATTAAAATAAATATAATTAATGAAATAACATATACATATCATAAAAATAATTTTAATTAAGCTATTATCGATATGACATATTTTATTAATACTTAAAATACATTATTTCAAAAATTAACTTTAAAATTTATGCCAATGTAGACATAATTTAAAAAAAATTTATAAATATTATAAATATTATAAATATAAAATATAAAATATAGTTTTTTTACTGTTATTTTGAATTTCAAGATACAATTATTTTAATATTGTTAATCTTAAAATAGATTAATAAAATATTAAAGCATATTTGATAGATTGATAAATTAAGAAAATTTGAATATTCAAATAATTTATAAATTTATATTTTTTTATCTGTTAGATTATATATTTTAATATTAGATATGTGCTTATTATAGAATGTTATTTGAAGTCATTTTTTGGGTTGTTATAATCAAAGGGTATAATTGTTAAAAAATAGCTTGTATGACCATTTATAAAAGCAAAGGATTTATGTGATTATTTAAGCAAACTTTGAAGGTGAATTTTTTCCCCAAATACATGTATATATATATATATATATATATATATATTCCTTTTCAACTAATCTTGCTAATAAAAATAAATTTTTACATTGCATTTGCCTCAAGATGAGTATCAGTATAAATAAAGTTTGTCAATAAACTCCCATAAAAAGGAGAGATAAAACTCTCAAAAATGTTCTTGTAAGAACCAAAATATAATGAAAGAAAAAGGATTTAATTATCTATTCTGTTTTTCACAATGAAAACATCAAAACAAATCAGTGGAGAACAACATATATATTGTCATTATTAGAAGTAGCTTGTTAGACTTGGAATCTTCATCACGGGTTGGTTGTTAGACTTGGAATCTCCATTAAGGGTTGGTGCTTAATAGTGAGGTCAAAAGCAAACTCAAGTGCTACACACATATATATTATATTAATCAACAACCATTTTTTCCCTCTTAAAAGATAGAGAGATGGACAAAATTCAAATTACTATTTTAATCTTATGTCTCCTTAGGATTTGAACTTTGATAGCCACTCAAATAAAATTGTTTGAAAGTCATTTAGCAAAGTCCTTGCCAGCAATTAACAACAATTTCTATACATGCATTTTCATAATATTCATTCTCATGCAACTGCAATTCTCGTGCTGCAGCTGAATTAAATAAATATTAACACTCACACTAATCACTATATCTTTATTAATGAAAGATAGATAATGGACGAAGAAACCAAATGTAATGGATTAATTATATATAAGAAAGGTTTGATTCAAGTAGCATATTGCTTTTTCTTAGAAACAAGAAAGAAAAGTATGTGACCTATACTAGGAGAAAGTTGCTTCTTGAGCATCGAAGACTCTTCATTTACTATTTATTGTACTGTTGGTTATTTATAGAATGAATCAATGTAATCACTACCATAGCAAATACAAAATTGCATTAGTCTCTTTAGAACTTGCCTCTATCCCTATATGGCTTATTGTAAACCTTAAAAACTTGTCTGAGCTCACTCCAAAAGTAGGTTGAGGACTCCTCTAAATCTTGAACTTTCTCATTAAGTTCTGTAGATTCAGTGATCATGTCATCTACAAGCATCTCTATTATTTTTCCAATTAAGGCATAAAGATCTTATCCATTAGCCTCTGGTATGTTATCCCAGTGTTTTTCAATCTAGAAATAATCACCTTATATCAATACAACCCTAACTAATGATGAAAAAGGTCTTCTTTTCATTTGGTTTGAACAACGAATATTATCTAGTTCAATAACTAAAACAATGATCATGCACTAGATAAATTGATTATTATGAAAGTCGTTTCAAGGAGGGCTCTCTCATAACCCTAAAAAAACATCCATGAAACTAAGGAGTCCATGTTTTACTTTTGAATCGACCAGCTGATTTACCTTTGGCAATGAAAAGCTATCTTTGGGCCATGACTTGTTGGGATCCATAAAGTCTTTGCACAATATCCACTCGCCATTCGCCTTCTTTACCAAGACCATATTAGAAATTCAATCTGGGCAATTCACCTCTTTGATGAAACCAGCTTATAGAAGCTTGTCTACCTTCACATTAATGGCGTCATACCTCTCTTAAGTAAAGCATCTCCTTTTCTTCTTTATTGACCTACCATCTTTGCTCGTGGATAATCTATAAAAACACACTCGGGGTTGATACCTAGCATGTCTTCACACGACCAAGCAAATACATTATAATATTCTTGCAAGAATTCCTTCAACTTTATCCTTAAGTCACCCCCAACTTAAACCCAACTGAAACAATTTTTTTAGGCTCATCTAGATTTACCTTTGCTATTTGGAGGAATTCAGTAGGTTCTTTTATGCCCTTCTTGGAATCTTCTCGAGCATAAAAGGATATTATCTGTTTTGTTTCTTCAGCTGCCATCATAGAATAGCTTCTCTCAATTCTCTAGTTGCCCTTTATAACTCTTACTATTCCATTTATTTAGTATTTAAGTACTAGATAATGGACAGACACATAACAGATTTATAGATCGTCAAGAGAGGTCATCCAAATGTTATCGGATAAGGACTATCCTCCTCTACTACATCAAAATCTAACATAATAGTTATTTCAAAGGGTTTTGGACCAATGGTTACTAGCAATTCTACCACTCTTAGCAACATTAACCTTCTTCCCCCAAATATATTCAAATAAATTACTTATGGCTCTATGTTTAGATATGTGATCCCCATCTTGTCCAAAGTGGCTTTAAAAAAGATGTCAAACTAAGCTGCCAGAGTCTATTAAAATCCTACTATATTTTTAACTTATGCCATTGGCTTTTATAGCACATCTTTGTATAAGCACATTACTCCCTCCTTAGTGTTTTCTATCTATATGTTTGGGAATTGTCTGGTCTTTATACTTTTCCTAATTGTATATTGAAAAGAATGTCATTGATACTCATAGCATATCTTCTATAATTTTTTTAGCTTTATTTAAGTCTTATACTAATGTAGGCCTCTTACAATAACTCCAGTCATTGGTTCCTCCTATGTTATATCTTCAGCACTCACCTCTTTGGGCACCTATTGCTCATCTGCCAATGGAAATAAACCATCAACATACTCATTTAAATAATGATTTCTTACTAGATCTTTGACCTTATTCTTTAGATCACTAAAATGCATCGTGATGTGGTCATAGTTGTCATGAAATTCACATAATCTGTTCCTGTCATATTTGTTATCTGCTCTTCTAAGAGATGTTGAAGGGTATAATAGCACTTGATCTTTGATGGAGTGGTATAGTTTTTCTAACAAGGCATTTAAATGTGTATATTGTCTGTAGATGGTAGTCTACTCATGCATGGTTTTATCTTTCAAGAAGCTTTCTCTCTAGCGAGTAAAAATTTATGATAGTGGAAGGTTTACACTTGATCTAGTTGACCTTATGTCTTGGTTAATTGTTCTGTTGGTCACTTGGTTGTCCTGATTGGACGCGATATTTTGTTGGTTATGACTTTTTAATTAGTTTTTATTAAAGGAGTCCTAAGGTTGGCTTTTATTTGAGTATAATTGATTGGATATAGACAAGAAATAATGCCATGAGTAGGGTGTGTTGCTTACACCATTCAATCTTTTCGAGGATGACCTGTCCTAATATATATGTAACGAGTCCAATTCCCTTTTGTGCCCTCCTTTCTCTTCTCCTTAATTCCTTCAGTTGTTGACATTTGAGTCTTGCGCTACTAGAAAAATGGGCTTTACTAATACTAATCTAGTGTCAGTAATTACTTTTCGACTATTAACATTAATTGTCGATGTAATGCGACACTAATTTTTAATTGATTATTATGTCGATAATTAGTGTTATAGTATCACCTAAATAATGACCACGGTGTTAGTATTTGATGATTATTTATCGTCGATGATTTATGTGACTATAGTATTAAAAGATTGATAACATCAAAAGTTATTATTGTCATTTTAAATATTTAGTGTTAGTATTTAATGATATTATGCTGCTTTTGGTTAATAGTATTATTTTATTTTTATTTTTATTTTCCTGCTTGTTTTACAATCAAAATATATTAAATATACCAAATCTCACAACAAAATTCATATAATAACCATCCCAAATACATCACTTACATTAATATAATTCAACTACATCATTGTCTGGAAAAGAAAAATATAAGCACCAAATTGAGTTTCGACCAGTTCTAAACAACATAATACAAAATTAAGTTTCATCAAACATTAACCTACAAAATTAAGCAAAAGAATGTCATTGAATATCCACAGATGGCTTCATTTTTTTTCCCACCTACAAGTACATAAAATCAATTAGTACACCTCAAAAAATAAGTCTTGGATATTTGGAAACAATATATAAAGTGCAATAATTTTTCCAGCACACTAAGACTAATTTGAAAGAATTTTTCTTTTCGAAAATTACATGGCATGCTTATCTAATGAAAACCTTGTAAATTAACAATGAACATATGTATTAATTTGAAAGCATTCAACTTACAAGTAATCCTGATCAATCTTAAATTGTTGGAATGTCCTCTAATTGACCAGCAACTGATGCTCCACCTATAAATTAGAGAGACATTTATAAGAAACTGTGGCAATCTTAAACAAAGAAATGTAAATTTCAAAACTGTGTATAAAGAAAATCACATAAATCTAGTAGTGCATTCCACATATTACATGATCATCCGGAAGCTGGTTCTGCCCAATTAAATGTTCATCACTTAATTAATCTAGAGAAACCAAAATTAAAAAATAAAAAATAAAAATCTAGCTACCATTTTTCCAATCACTATTATTAACATTTGTTAAAACGTAAGCGAGTAACAAGCAGTAGAAGATGGACGAGTAAAAGTAGATATTTAGAAGGTTTATAATTAAGCACTTATAATAATAATTCGGACAAAATCCCACAATTGAAACAAAAGAAGCTTTGAAATTAAAACAAGAGATGAACAAGTTAGATGAGCCATAATGACTTTTTAATTAGCCAAGCTAATTCATAAGTTAAGTAACTAATAAAAATTAAGAATTAAATTAAAAATGTCTTCATTTTGTTTAATCATTGTATAAGTTTTTTTTTTCTCATGTCTAAAGCATATTTAGAGGGAGAGCTCAATTTTACAACCTACTTATGAATTAAATTTTATCCACACAAAAGGGGGAAAAACACCAAGCTAAAGTTTTAATTAAAAGAATAGTGAAACTAGAAAGCAACATGATTAATTAAGAATTTCATTTAATTTTATTCACAAATTGATGTGTTATATATCTCTATGTGTGTGTGAGTGTGCGCAAGCGCATACATAAAAGACCCTGCACTACAGAGTTAAAAATATTCCTATTAGTTTTGTTTACTAGTAATGTTGACTAGGGAGCAAATCTCTTTTATCATGGATAATATGTAGAGAGATGAGAGAGTAGTGTTGTGTTATAAGTATTAATTGTCAAACAAAATATTTTTTCTTATGAGATCTGACTTTCTCGACAGAGTGCTCAAAAAACAATGATTGTCAAGAAACACGTTGACCATTGATAAGGCTTTTAACTAACTGCCATAAGCAACGACTTTAATAAATATTACTTTTTCAGATTTCAATAAGTTGTGGTTGGCAAAACAAAATATAACATTTAATCATTAAATATTATCCAAGTCCAACCCAACAAAATAAAATCAAGGAGCATTAACAGAGGTCAACTAGCTCCCACCCCCCCGACATATTTTTTATAGTTTCTTGTGATTATACTTGTTACAACTACTAACTCATAGTTATTAAAGAGGTCACTTTAGATTCGGAAGGAGAGGGGAAAAAAGTCAAAATTAGACCACAAAGAAGATAGTTTTCAGAGGAAATTAAAAAGGAATTATAAGACTCATATTATGTAAATGAGCAGCCTACAACACATCAGAGTTGCAAAATACTAAAAAGCTTGCAATAAGGACCCAAAAGAGAGAGAGGGAGAGAGAGAGAGACATAAAATTAGCATCTCTAAACAAAATGTTGAATAACAGTTTGAGAAATATTTCTTTCTCCTACTTTTCCATAGTGATGGGACTGGGAATTAAGATCAAGTAAAGAAAATTAGGCATAATTATTGAAAAAGAAAAAGACCATCTAAACATAGCAGACATACAGAGATCACCAACATGAAGCATGGATATGAAATTAAAACAACTCAACAAAAAGTTATATATTTTAGTAAGTAGATTGAACTAACCATATGCTTCCTGCCAATATAATAACCATAAGAACCTGACGGTCATGAACACCAAAGCTTGTGATTTTCTCCAGCTAGGAGCCCACCTGCACTGAAGTCCATAGGTACAACAATACCCAAAATAATAATAAAAGCCATGAATGGAGTTTTAAAAAGTTCATAATTCGGTTTTAGAACAATTGATGGATAAACTTAAAAATTTGAAGTACACCAGTCAGTTTGAAGTACTTCATACAACTTTCATATATAAAATATAAATGTGAAATAACATGTTCACAATGGAGACCAGTCCGCTGCTGGAGAAACTATTGCCTTGCTTTACATATATAGAGCATCCCATGCTCATTATCATTGAATGGTGTCCTACTGCCTACTACTCAAATTATGGACTATTACACAAGTACTGATCAAAGCTTTTGTTCTCAATCTTAAAACATATCACATGAAGTTCATTAAAAAAAAAAAGGCCAACTCCTAATACAATCCACCAATAAACTCCCCTTTAAACTTCCATCATACTATGAAATGACAAATTGCTGCAAACTCCAAAATAAAAAGGCTCAACAGAGAACAAAAACAAGAACTTATTAATTAGGCAGCTAAGCTAAAACACATCCAATTTCCATAAGCCCACATAGGATCCTCATTTATAAAATAAACCCCATTTCGCTTAAAGCCTCAAAGCCACAAGACTTAAACAAGAAACTAAATCAATACGTAAAGAAAAGTGCAACCTTCCAAATAAACATGAATTTCTCAATATCAGCAACAACCCAGAAAATTAAAATTACAAAAAATAATCATAAGCTAAAATAAAACAAACCCATTAATTAAATTGACAAAAAAATATTAAGCCATTACCAATTGTTAAAATAAACCTCTCTGCCCTTAAAGTCTCTGAAATCCTCCTCTACAATTCTAGGCATAGGCGAACCTTCTATAGCAAACAAATTAACTAACTTCTCAACAATTATCTCAAATTCAAGCAAATGGGTTTCGAGTAGCGAACAAAAAAAGTGAAATTTGAACAGAAAAAAAAACTCCTACGAAATAAGCCTCAATTAGGGTTTCGCTTTGTTTTTCGATTTGGGGAAAAAAGGAAAAAAAGAAAGAGAAGCCTTAATTAGGGTTTCGCTTTGTTTTTCGATTTGGGGAAAAAAGGAAAAAGGAAAGAGAAGCCTCAATTAGGGTTTAGCTTTTCATTATCTGTCTGAATTAATTGAATTGAGTTTGTAAATGAACAACTGGAAACAGAAGAGATTGAGAAGAGAAAAAGGAAAAAGAGAAAGAGAAAGCAAGAGAGTGATAGGGTTTGGTTCAGATATTTGCGTGCATAAACGAAATAAAGTTTCCAAGTCTGGGTTATATTTTTCTTTTGTTATTTTTATTTTGTTTTTTAATTTATTAGCGCGGTTATATCTTAATTCTATAAGGTCCATTGGTGTATTGTCCATATGTTAAAGCTTTGAATTTTAAAAGTCCTAGGTTGGAGTTGGAGTTAAAGCAAATTTTAATGATTTTTTTTAATCTCGGATACTTCAATGTCAGTGATCACTGATGTTTAATTTACTGACACATCAATATCAATAATTTATGATACCTATTTGTTGAAAGCGAAAAATGGTGCATATGTACACAATTATTGACACTTTTTTACAAAGTGTCAGTAAAAGTCATTTTTGTAGTAGTGTTGCTAATTTAATGTACTAGAGGCTATGAGAAACCCTGATGAAGTAAGCGCAATTTCACGAGTAGTGGATTTTATTGACAGAATGGATAGAATCTTTGCGAGAAAGCATTTGACAGAATCAATACCTTTGATGATGTAGAAGAGGAAGATGTTGCAGCAATTCAGACAGATTCGATGGAAGAAAAGCAATCTGAGAGGCACACTAGGTTCATTGAGCATCTAAATCTTTCAGACAGGGAAGTAAAAATAATTTTACCATCTATTGAATCACCCCCTAGTCTTGAATTAAAACTGTTACCTTCACATTTAAAATATGCTTATCTTGGTCAAAATAACACACTCCCTGTAATCATCTCTTCTACTTTGGATGCAGGTCAAGAACAGAGTTTAGTAGAATTGCTTGGAAAATACAGAAGAGTAATTGGATGGACCATGGCAGATATAAAGGGGATAAGCCCATCAATTTGCATGCATAAAATCCTGCTAGAAGATTGCTCCAGTAATTCAGTTGAGCACCAGAGAAGGTTAAATCCTATCATGAAAGAAGTGGTTAAGAAGGAAATCATCAAATTGTTAGATGCTGGAATCATATACCCAATATCAAACAATTCATGGGTAAGCCCAGTTCAATGTGTTCCAAAGAAAGGAGGGATAACAGTAATGGCTAATGAGAAGAATGAACTTATTCCTACAAGGACAGTGACTGGATGAAGAGTGTGTATGGATTACAGTAAGCTCAACAAAGCCACAAGGAAATACCATTTCCCACTTCCATTCATAGATCAGATGCTAGATAGATTTGTTGGAAAACAATACTATTGTTTCTTAGATGGGTATTCAGGCTACAACCAGATTGCTATAACTCTAGAGGATCAAGAGAAAACTACATTTACTTGTCCTTATGAAACATTTGCCTTCAGAAGAATGCCATTTGGGTTATGCAATGCTCCAGCAACTTTTCAGAGATGCATGATGTCTATATTTTCTGATATGGTTGAGCAGACTTTGGAAGTTTTCATGGATGATTTCTCAGTTTTTGGAGAAACATATAGTAATTGTTTACACAACTTGGAAGAAGTTCTTAAAAGATGTGAGATGTCCAACTTAGTACTCAATTGGGAGAAGTGCCATTTCATGGTGCAAGAAGGAATAATGCTGGGTCACAAGATATCCAAGAATGGTATTGAGGTAGACAAAGCCAAGATAGAGGTAATAGATAAACTGCCACCCCCAACTTCTGTTAAGGGTATTAGGAGTTTTTTGGGCCATGCTGGATTCTACAGAAGATTCATTAAAGATTTTTCCAAAGTAGCCAAGCCTCTGTGTTCATTGCTGGAGCATGAAAAACCATTTTACTTTGATAAAGAGTGCCTACAAGCATTTGGAGAATTAAAGAAAGCTCTGATCACTGCTCCAATTATCATATCTCCAGACTGGACTTTACCATTTGAATTGATGTGTGATGCTAGTGACCATTCTATGGGAGCAGAAAGGCGGATAAAGTTTTTCACCCATATACTAAGCAAAACTCTTACTCAAACTCAAATCAATTACACCACTAGAGAAAGAATCATAGTAGTATTTGCTTTTGACAAATTCCAGCCTACTTTGGTAGTACTAGAGGATCAGATATGCATTAAATACTTAATTTCAAAGAAAGATGCAAAGCCAAGATTAATCAGATGGATCGTATTGCTACAAGAATTTGATCTGGAAATTAAAGATAGAAAAGGGACTGAGAATCAAGTAGCAGATCACATGTCGAGGTTGGAAGCAGACACAAGCACCTTGACAAGGAAAGACATCACTGAAAATTTTCCTAATGAACAATTGTTAGTGGTACAACACGCACAGATGCTACAGCAGTCAGAGTCTCCATGGTATGCAGATTTTGCTAACTATTTAGTACGTGGATTGTTACCACCCGAGCTGAAGTTTCAAGAGAAGAAAAAATTTCTTCATAATGTTAGAAGCTACTAATGGGATGACCCACATCTATATAAGTTGTGCCCAGACCAGATAATACGAAGATGTGTTGCAGAAGGAGAGATTCCCCATATACTGGAATCATGTCATAGATATGTAGGACATTTGGTGGTCAGGTAATGTACCGCTAAAATATTCGCAATCAAAGTTATTATCGCCAACTATTTTTAAAGATGCTTATGCGTTTGTTAAAAATGTGTCAAAAGTGAGGAACATAACTAGCAGAATTGAAATGACATTGACCAACATCCTGGAAGTGGAAGTTTTTGATGTCTGAGGAATAGATTTAATGGGACCTTTTTCCCTCATCCTTTGGGAAATTATATATCCTCATGGATTATGTCTCCAAGTGGGTTCGCAACATTACCTACCAATGATGCTAAAAATGGTGGTTTTTTCGTAAAATATTATTTCCAGATTTGGCACTCCTAGAGCAATTATTAACACACTTTAATAAAGTCTTTCAAAGAATGGTAAAATATAGCATACAAGGTAGCTACAACATATCACCCTCAATCTATGGTCAGTTGTCAATGTAGAAATAAAAAGATCTTAGAAAAAGTGGTGAACCCAACAAGGAAGGATTGGTCTTTACACTTACATGATTCTCTATGGGCCTACAGAACAACATACAAAACCCCACTCGGCATGTCCCCTTACCAAATTGTTTATGGTAAAGCTTGTCATTTGCCATTAGAGCTAGAGCATAAAGCACATTGGGCACTGAAGAAATTAAATTTGGATACGCATGCTGCATCAGAGCAAAGAAAACTTAAACTTTGTGAGCTTGATGAATTACGGCTATGTGCATATGAAAATGCAAGAATCTATAAAGAGAGGACAAAACAATGGCACGACAAGCATCTTCAGCACAAGAAATTCAACCCTGGTCAATTAGTGGTTCTCCACAATACAATACTAAGATTATTTCCGGGAAAGCTCAAGTCACGGTGGTTTGGCCCGTTTAATCTGCTCAAAGTTTATCCTCATGGAGTTGTTGATCTTTTAGATGAACAAACAAGTCAAGAATTTAAAGTTAATGGACATAGGGTTAAGCACTATATACATCCAGCAGCAGCATGTTCCAAGGAGGTGTTACTCCTTAAAGAACCCAACTATTGAGCAAGGAAAGAAGGTCAGGCTGAAGGACCTTAAATCAAGCGCTTCATGGGAGGCAGCCCATTGAGGAGATAGCCACTTCAAACCACTTTTGATATCCTTTGGTTTTGTAGACAGCTCTTCCTCTTTATCTTTTTATGTTATCCTGTTTTTCCATACTCACTATTTATTTTTATCTTTTTACATTATTGCATTTTTTATTTTCGTTTTAATTGGATCTATTTAATTTTTTTTTATAATTTTCAAAGTAATTTTAGTTTGAAGTAAGTGTGAAAAGTGAATTCCATATTGACAAGTGAGAATGTATGATGGCAGAATGTAGAGGTGAGCCACCTGTCAGAAGCTTTAGTGTGGAGTATGTATCTGTTGTTAGACTAAGCGAATGGGTGATGCAGCAACTAAATTTACTGTTATAGTAAATTAAAAGTTGGATTCTTTCACTTACCGTTGGAGAAGAAATTGTGACAGATGGACGCATGGATATGGATAGCAATTGCGGAAACAAATCTCCGAAATTAAAGCTTTAATTTCAATGGCCGCTAATTTTGGGATATGCACTTTTAATTCAAATATTTTATTCCCTCAATTATCTCTAGTTCCCATATTTATCTTCAAATTAAAGTCCATTATAAAAAGGAGTCACTGTACTTAGTGCTCTACGCCATTATTCCCCATCTCCTTTGCAAGTCTAACTCTCCTACTTCTTAACCTTTTTTTCTCTTTTTACTCTCAGGAACAGTAGCTTCAATTTGTTACTGCTACAGCAATGCCGAGATACAAGAAAACAACCAGCCACCTCAAAGATCCATCACGCTTCCAAAGCTACCACGCTGAAGAAAAATATGAAGAATTCATAGAGCCGCGTAAGATTCTGGAAGAGAAAGGGTTTCAATTCCCAGAACAACTCACTGGAGTTGTACAAACAATTCATAATGTTGCAGCAAAGCGAGGATGGTTAGAGTTCTGCAAACACCCTCGTGATCCTGTGCTTCAAGTAGTGAAAGAATTTTACGTAATTTGGTAAGATCAACACAACATCCGGTAAAACACACTTGTTCCATTAGATTCCAAAGTTATAAATATTTTTTATAATTTACCTGCTGAAATCGCTTGTGAGTATGCTAAGTTGCGTGATAAGTTAACCCTAAAAAAGTGGACCACCATTTTAACAACTCTTACCATCGAAGGGGCATCATGGGCTAACGAGGAAGGGCATGTAGTTAATAGGATAGATTTGAAACCAATTGCTAAGGTATGGGTGAAATTTTTGAAATCTAGGCTTATGCCCACCACTCACACTACTACGGTTTCACAAGAGAGATTGGTTTTGCTATATGTCCTTTGTTCGAGGGCTTCCCATAGATGTGGATAGCATCATTGCCAAAGAAATCCGAGAGTGTGCAGTCAAGACTCACCGAATTGCTGCCTTGCTATTTCCTTCACTTGTCACTAGCATTTGTGTAGTTTCATGAGATGATCATGTTAAGAATGATGGTGCCTTTACGGCACGCATAATTGAGAGAGCAGAAATCTTTGGAACAACCATCGAACCAATAATAGGAGCAAGACAAACTATTTAATGCATAATCCAAGCACTCAAAGACCAAGATTATCATTCAATGTGTGGAAGCTCAGCAGAGGGAAAATGGTCGGTTTTGGAGTTATCTACAGCATTTGGACAACCAATTACACCAATTTGCTCTGTACATGAAACGTACTCACCGGAACTTCCCCGATTCACTGCTCTAGCAATACAATTTTGACACCAACACCACAGATGCTCCGGTTAACGCACACCACAGAGGAAGCAATTGAACCACAAGCAACGGTAGACTTAGAAGATGTTGAAACATCTGACCCACCTGAGGACGAAGGTGACAAGTCTGAGACCAATAGCTCACCCTCAGAGGCAGAGGACAATTCGAACAAAGAACATGAGGAACCAACCATCCCAGCCCAGTCTAAAACTAGGAAGCGGCACATTATTCAAGAAGAGGGGGAGGAAGACCAAGAAGAAGAACCATCTATTCCAGTCCTTGCGAGCAAGGGAAAGGACAAGGATAAAGCAAAAATAGCAACACCTCCAGACTCTGAAGATGAAATGGAGCAAGATGTCGAAAGTTACGCCTTACACCGAGCAAGCCAAGCATCTGGCGATCATCATGCCATCACAAAAGGTACCGATGATCCACTCCATTCCTCCCCAAAGAAACTCCTAGCTGTTTGCATTACGACCAACAAAAGAAAAAATGAAGTACTTCTAAAGGCCTTGCTATAGCAACCCCATCCACAACTCCGCTCACCAGCCCCACGACGAAAAAGAAAAAGACATTGCCAGCTACTTCCCCACAAGCTTCACCAAAAGATAAGCTGTGCAGTGCCTCTAAGAAGCATTGAGAGCATCCCGTCATGTGCTGCAATCCCCACCACAGGGGAGTATTATGTCCTTACTAGTTCATTGTTGTTCTAAAAAAAAAAAAAATTTTCTGTTGGTCAATTTGTGTGGTATTTTCTTAAGGTCTTCCATATCATTGTCTAGTGTGCTTGTGAGGACACAGCACCTCTCAAGTTTAAGGGGGTTGTGTTTCCGAATGCATATGTTTATGTTTATGTGCATGTGTTCATGTTTGTGTGGTGTGAAGCTCTATTATCTAGTATTTGTGTATGGATTTGGATACCTAATGAAGATAAATTGAGTGTTATGCAGTATTATAAGAATGCCAAGTAGAGATAAGTTATAGATGAAAGTGAAATTAAGTCCTGACACTTAGAATTTGGTTAAATTGTATGAGACTGCTAGAGTAAAGCCAGAAGAATAGAGCAGATCTTAAGTTTGGGGGGGGGGGGGGGAGAAGCAAGTTTGATTAACTGTGATTTCTATGAAATACAATTTGTTCCAATGGCTCAAGTTGCTGAGTAACCAGATCTGAGTATGTACCCCATATGCAGAATTGTGTTCAAAGGTAACAAGAGTTATGAGCAATGTTGTAGCATAGTGTTCTTATAAAATATATATATATATATATATCCTCTGTCTAAGGCATTAAGTAGCCAGGTCTGTTCATGAGCCCCATGTTCAGCCTTGAGTAAAAGATACCTCTAGATAAGATTACATTATAGTTACTGCTGCAGCAACTCTGATCTGGGCATGGTTTGAGTAATTGCATGTCATCATTACAATTGATTGACATTCACATGAAAGATAAATGTTACAGTGAGGAGGTTGAATAATCTCTAGTTTGTAAAATCCTAAATTTGTCACAGTTGAGTATGTGAAAGTTTTTGTTACCCCATTTATAAATGAAGTATTCTCACTACTGAAATTCATGCAAGCCCTTGGTGATGTTATAGCATATCTGGGATTCAACCGAAGGAGCACACACTCAATATGGATAGAAAGAAGCTTGAGTCTAGAACTAATTTACTGTGAGCATTTTGTATGATTGAGATTATGATCTGAAGGTGGAAAAATCCTTGCAAATTTGATAAAAGAGCTAAAGTGTGTGCATGTGTGTTTGCGGGAAATGTTAGTATGTGTCATTACTTGAGGACAAGCAATGGTTTAAGTTTGGGGGTGTGATAACTCTAGGAAATGAGAGTTATTACATCAATTCTAAACTTGAATTAAGGTCACTAAGAGAACAAATAAGGTGTTTTCATTACATTTTGATTACCTTTTGCATAAATATTCATTTTAGTTGAGTCTTAATAAGTTTTGCTTGAATTATAGTAATTTGTGCTAAAAACAGGTTTTAAATTGTAGGTTTTAAATTCATGAGAGGATGTTGAGGCATTAGAAGAACAAGAGGAGGAAGGAAGATGACCACAAAAGAAGTAAAGCACAATTGGGGATAAAGCTAGGGGTGGGCAAATTATCCGACCCGACCCGTAATATTTCGGGTTCGGATCGGATCGGGTGGTCAACAAAACCCGATCGGGTGAAATTGTCTCAACCCAATCCGATCCGAAAACCCGATCGGATTGAGACAAAAAAAAAAACTTGGGCAAAAATTACAGATTTACACTTACAATATCACACAGACACACACATGACACACTCACATCTCACACGAGTACAGGCACTGAATCAGTAACTCACACTCTCACAGAAACAGAATACAGATCACAGTACAGAGTACAGACTCACGGATTTACAGTAATTCACAATTCAATTCAGTAATTCACATTTCACAAAGTATTCACCGCAACAAAACAATTCAGGAATTCAGTCAATTCACTCCAAACTATTCAGTATTCACTGCAACAAAAGTTACAAAACAATTCAATAATTCACCAAGAAAACAACACAAGCAAAGCAATTAAGCAAAGTAACAAGTAACAACTCACAGTCACAAACCCTCACTCACGGTATCACTATCACAATTCACAAACCCTCACTGAAACCAAAGATCCATCAAGCAAAAGCCAACCCATCGTCCCATCGCCATTCACGCCTCACGGAGTCACTTCGTTGCTCACCACGCAGCAAAACACACACGAATCTAGTTTCAACCGCCACCACACGCAAAAAGAACTACTTCCGAGAACGACCCCAACCGAAGCCGAAGCTGATTCGCGAAGATTGTGACCCGATCTACAGATCTGCTGCAACCAAGCGCCAGATCCACGCCTTGAATCCTCCACTCCACCATAACTCAGTCCGATTGAAGATCCACCCAAGAAGTCGCCTCCCGATCCACTCGAGTCTCCACCATTGGCATCCATGGGTCACGGCTGTTGAGTGTTGACATCCGGCCACCACACCCATTCACGGTCACGCCTCACGGGTCACGGATCCAGCCTCCAGTCTCAAAAGGTCTCTGACTCTCTTCACACTCTGTTTTGGAATTGGAAGTTTGGAATTCGAACTTGAAGGCTTGAAGGCTGAAGCCCGAATAAGCAAAGCAAGAGTGCAAGACAGCAAATCCGGCTTTTAAAGTTATTTAAGAGATGGTATATTATATAATTATATATGCATTAATGATTAATTATAATTTTTATTTGTTATATGTTATATGAGAAATGTTAATTGTAATTTTGTATGTTAAATTGTTAATTATATATTGTTAAATTTTATCAATAAAATGAAAATAATCTGGCACTAATTTTCTGTTATTAATTAATAATTGATTTTTTGTATGAATAGTAATGTTAGATTAAAAATTAAAATTAAATATTATGTTACAATATAAATTATAATTGTATATGTCATATGATATGTGTATTTATAGAATAGTTTCAACTTCAACAAAAAATTAACTATTAACCAATTTAATTGCAGTAGTTTCAAGTTTCAACTTCAATAAATAATTAATCAATTTTATTAATTGCATGATAACCATTAACCAATAAGTAAATATTAAGTGGTTAACTACATATAATGTGGGCATAATAAGAATTAAGAATTTAAGATACGGATATGTAATTAATATTATATTATTTTGGCCAATGGATAATTAGATATTATAAATTAAATAATTAGTTTAATTTCTTGGTTTTCTTTTATGGAATATGCATCTTGAATTCTTGATCATATATAAACATTATGGTGGAAAATTGGAAATATCGATTTCAAAAAGTTTCATAAAATTAAATTAACAATTATTTGAATCAATTTGTAATACTAACTATTAAGTAGATTTTTAATAGTCTTTTGTGTTTTAATTTATGAATTAATGATTAATAATTATTTATTTGTATGTTTAGATGTCCGACACTCAAGATTGAATTCCATAAGTGATGATGACAATCAAAGTATTCAAATGGAAGGAACTCAAAAGGCAAAGCGGAAAAGACCACTGATGAAGAAAAGATCTGAGACGTGGAATCATTTTACTTTGCTCGAGAACAATCCAAACAAATGCAAGTGCAACTATTGTGGTAGACAATATCAATGTCATTCAAGGCGTGATGGGATTACAAATATGAGAAATCATATACTGGCTTGCCTTGCATACAAGACATTCCGGGAACAACAAGAGGGAAGTCAACAAACTTGACAACCGAAAGGGTGGGAAGGAAACGCAAGTAATATGGTTTTGGTTAAAGGGTGGATTCAAGACGCTTGTAGAAGGGCATTCACCAAAATTATCATTATGGGTGAGTTGCCACTTAGTTTTGTGGATAACAAAGGTTCGTGCATTTCTGTAGTGTAGCCATTCCACAGTTTGTTATGCCATCTCGGAGAACTGTTGGTAGGGATGTTATGGATTTATTTTTGGAAGAAACGATAATGTTGAAGAGTTTGATTTGCAACAACAAACAGTGAGTGTCTCTTACCACTAATTTATGGACTTCTGTTCAAAACATGAGCTACATGGTGATCACAGCTCATTTTATTGATAGTGATTCGTGTTTGAACAGTATGATTATTAGTTTGTGTGATCAAGATCAAAGAGGGAAAACGATCGGTAAAAAAATTGTAGCTTGTTTACAAGATTGGGGGATAGAGAGGTTGTTTGCAATAACTGTTGATAATGCCAGTACAAATGATGTTGCGGTTAATTATGTGACTATGCAATTACTTGCTTGGAGGAATGATGATGCAATTGTATTGGCGGGTCAGTATATGCATGTGTGTTGTTGTGCACATATTTTGAACTTGATTGTTGTTTCGGGGTTGAATGAATTGCATGCTAGTGTTGCCGCCATCCGGAATGCTGTGAAGTATGTGAGATCCTCCACAACGAGGCTACAGGCATTTAAACAGTGTGCTCAACAAGTGAAATGTCCAAATGGAACGGTTGTTTTGGATTGTCCTACTAGGTGGAATTCCACCTATTTAATGTTGATGACTGCGTTGAAGTTTCAAGCAGCATTTGATAGAATGGCAGAGTTGGATAAACCGTATGAGGCATATTTTCTCGAGAAAGAAAATAACATTAAGAGGGTGGGGACACGAGGAGGAGAGTGGCAATTGTAAAGTTTTGAAGGTATTTTACGATGCCACATTGTTATTTTTCGCTTCTGACTTAATCTTTATGATACCATTAATTGAGAGCTCATTTGCATTAGAGAAGTAGAGATCCTTGGTGGTGGCTATGGCTTATCAAATGAGGGAAAATTTGATAAATATTGGGAGTCTTCGGGAAGATAAATAAAATGTTAATTGTTGCCTCATTCTTGATCCACGAGCTAAAATGGATTTTACCAAACATATTTTGAGATCATTTTTGCCAATGATGGTTGGAAAGTTGAAGAAATGACCAAAGCAAAGGAAAGATTTGTTGAATAAGCTTTATGATGCATATAGTGCAATGTGCTCTAGTTCCACACCATCGATGTAATGAGAGTGTTCCTAGCGGCTATGGTGGTAGTTATTCTCGCTTATTTTACAACTGAGGTTGGTTTGGAGGGTCCTAGTGGTGATGGTGATGACATTTTCCGAAGTTTCGCCCTTTCTTTGGGTATGCTCGTAAAGTGTTTGTTCGAATGAGGGCGAGTAGTATCTGAGGTGGAACGATATTTGAGTGACCCAGTTGAAGATCCAAGCAATCTTAAGCTCAATGTTTTGCTTTGGTGGAAGGTTAATGGATCGAAGTATCCGATATTAGAGAAAATTGCAAGGGATGTCCTCGCTGTTCCTGTTTCCACAGTGGCATCTGAATCTGCCTTTAGCACAGGGCGTCGCGTCATTGACGAATATCGGAGTTCTTTGACCCCTTGTATGGTTGAGGCATTGATATGTACCGAAAATTGGTTACAAGCTAAACTTTTTGCTAATCCTGTCTACAACCTTCAGGAAGATATTAAAGAGCAGATATTCCATATGGAGCTACATGAAGGTAATATTTTTCTCATACTTTATAAAGTTAAGATGTATTATAACTTTATAAATAGCATCTATATGTACTTAAGTTACTTACTAATTTCATTTTTTTTTGACATTTTAAAGAGTTTGTAAGATCACAAGCTTCGGTGGGAAATAAAGGAGCGATATGGGTGTTATGGATATTTGAAAGGTAATTCTTAATATATATTATTATTTATAATTTCATATTATATGTTTAGGTTGTAATTTACACTATAATAATAGACAATAGTTGTTATAGTTTTAATTTATAATTGTTTCATTTATTTTAGACACATTGAAATTGTTGGAATGGTATTACTTAGGAATTAGGATTATTATTAAATTTACTTGATGATGAATGCCATGAAATAAGCCACAATTGACTTAATTTTTTTTCTTATATTTAATCAAGTACACACATGAATTGGGCATATGTGTTTGTGTTTAATGCCCCTTTATTTGTAATGTGGCTTAAAGAAAGTAGTTAAATGGTTATCTATTATTTTTTCAATTTTTTCCTAGGGGATATATGCTTCAATTCTTCAACTTGGAGTAGAAGAAATTGAAGTTAAAATTTGTCAAAGTGCTTTCGAGGAACGGTGGAGCCGTGGAGGAAGTTGAGCTAGATTTACATTTAAACTTTGTTGTGTTTTGGATTTTGGAACTTTGTCATTTGTGTTTTGGAAAATGGAAACTATTTAATTATGTTTAATTTTGTGTTCTAAAGATTAATGTTTAGATTTTAGAATTGGACATTGCGCTTTGGATGGAGACTATTAAATTTAAACTTTGTGTTAATTTTAATTTTATGCTTTGTGTTAATTTTTAATTTTGAATCATTTGAATTTAATTCTATAGTAGTTTTCTTTTTTTGTTGGTTGAAATGAATGGATGAATGAATGAGGGAGGACAAGGAAGGTGGGAAAGAAATGTCTTAGTTAGCAAGGTGACAAGAGTGGAAGAGAAATGTCCTTGTTTTATAAAGGACATGCACGTTCATGTTGTTATTTCCAGAATGAAAATGAATCAATCCCTTACGTTTGCTGTGTTTGTCTTTTGGATTAGATAAAGTGTATGCAAAGTGTATGTAAATTTTCTTTTAAACGGCTGTATCTCCACTTCTCCAGAGGTCCCCAACTCCCCATGGCAAAAAGCCAAAAAGAATTAAAAAAATAGAAAAAAATGTTTCCTTATCAAGTATCAAGTATCAACGTGTGGCCCCATGACAAAATTAATGTGGATTCCACATTCCAGTCCACTGATTGAGTTTTGCCATTTGGTAGAGGGTTTTTTTTTGTGATTTATTATATTTTAATATTAAATTTAATGGGTTTTATCTTTTACTATAAGACATTAACACTTATTATTGTGCCACATAGCAAGTTGTTAAGGTTTTCTTTGAATTTTGAACAAACATGACCATAGGATAAGATTTAAATTTGTAAAAAATAATTTATTTTTTTGTTGTGAAAACCTTTTGGACAGGAGAAATTCTAGCGTGATGTTTTGGGTCTTCATAATCTAATATGAAACCACTAACAAATAATATTTTAACATATGTATATAATTTTTAAATTTATAAGTTATTTTATTAAAAATCATACAATTTCTTTTTCCTCCCTTTCACTATCTTCCCTCTAATTAAAGATAATTAATGGAGTAACTCAATTAAAGTTACGTTTGCTCCCCAATTGATTGCCAAATAAGAATTGATCCGAATAACCGAATTTAATCCCGAACGAATTAACGAATCGATCCGATTACCGACACGAATTAACGAATTCGAATAAGCTTGAATTAACTCTTGCATCCGATCCAACTCCACCCGACTTTTTAACCGATCCGATCCGAATTAAATTCGATCGGATCGGATCTAAGTTCGGGTGGCTCGATCTATCAACGACTAACCCGAAATCCGATCGGGTTGATCCGAACCCGATTTTGCCCACCCCTAGATAAAGCAGTGTTGTGGCCGCTGTTAGAGCAACCAGTGCTGTAGCGATTTGGGAGCAATGCGGGAGAAAACTTAGGCGCGAGTCAGCCATAGAATCGCGATCTGCATGTTTCCTAATTTAAACACAAACACACTCACGGGCTTTGGTTTAACCTAGTTTGCAATATAAAAAGGAGGCGTGCACCACATAGAAAGACGGTAAGGAATTATCATTAGAACAATTAGAAGGAACGAAAGAGAAGAAGATCAGAATTGAAAAAGGGCTGCTTCGACAACTTTGGACAATCGGGCAGAATTACTTGACTGGTTTTTGCTCATAGATTGTTTCTGCAAAATAATTGGACAACTTATCTGATTTTGCCTTAATAAAATTTCTAAATAAAATTACTATTGGTCTTTGACCGAGCGAACATGCTTACTTGTAGTAAAACTCTCGTAAATTGGCTGTGTGCTTTCGACCGAAAGCGAAATAGACATTACTGCTTTAATAAAACTCAAATTTTAAATACTTGGCCTTTTGTTGAAGCAGGTAAACAGTAACTACTTGCCTTTAATCAAACTCTTGTAAATTTTACCGGCTTTGGTCTTTTCGTTGGCGAAAAACACCTTACTTGCTTAATAAAACTACGTAAAATTTTAAATTGCTTTCGTTGGTAAAGCGAAATATACTACTTGCCTTAATAAAACTCTCAGAAATTTAGCGGGTCTTCGTTGACCGAAATAAAACACTTACTTGCCTTAATAAAACTCTCGTAAAATTTAGCTGCTGGTCTTTAGTTATTGAGCGAAATAAACTTACTTGCCTTTTAATAAAACTCTCTGAAAATTTTAGGCTAGTCTTTACCGAAAGCGAAATAAACTTACTTAATAAAACTCGTAAAATTTGTCTTTTGTTGACCAAAAATAAAAACGCTTACTTTGCATAGTAAAAAGATTTTAATAGGCTTGCTAATCAGGATTTTCATGCTGAATTTCATCTTTATTGAAATTTGAATGCATTTCGGAAATACGGAATACGTGCATGTGCAACAAGTCATCATGCATCTAACAGGAATATCTTATCAAATGAAGACTTAGTAGAGCACTTTGCTTACTGGAAATATTTCTTCAGTGCTTTCGGCGTTCGCGACCTCTTCATATCTCATCCAGATAGTGCAGCTAGTTTGTAAGCTCTGTCCAATTATTTCGTATCACTGTCACAGGCCTTCCCATTTCGGAAACCGCCATGGGAAGGATCCCTAGTGTTTTGATTCACCTTCCTAAGCACTCAATCCTCTGCTCTGAACTGCCTCACGCGTACTTTCTTGTTGTAATAACGTGTGACTCTGGCGACTACTTTGGGCGCTTACATGAGGCCCAGTTTTCTCTCCTCAACGGTCGAGCTCAAGCAAATCTGCTCATCATTTTGCTCCTCGTTAAAATGTTCTGTTCGATGCGTTCCTACTCCAATTTCTGCTGGGACTACTGTCATGGCGAAAAAAACAGGGTTTCCCAAATTGGCGGTTTAATGAGTGTCAGAGTAAACCCAGATCTCTGGAGCTCGTCGACCCAAGCTCCCTTCTTCTCTCCCAGTCTTGTTTTCAGGAGTTTCTTTATTACTTTGTTGGCTGCTTCCAACATCCATTTGCAGGGGTGTGGGGGTCGCGAGCTTGAGTCCCCAGGTTCAATAAATTCTCAGGGTGAAGTTATTGTTTAACGGGTGCCTCCGTTGTCTATGATGATGGTATAGGGATTCGTGTCTGAGATGATATTCTTCCAAATAAAATCCATTGTCTTTCTCTCAGGTGATTTGGTGAGGACTCAGCCCCACCCGGCTTGGTGAAGTAGTCTACCTTCTGATTACATGTGTAGCCGACCTGGTAGTACAATGCGGACAGTATGGTCAATCAGGTGAAATTCGATTCCCCGTTTGACCAAAAAAGAGCCATGGGGATATAAAGTGGTTAGCTTTTAAGGAGGTTGTGCGGGAACCTCTACGAGAAGCTTTCAGCGAGTTTTACAATTTTGCCATCCTTTATAGCATCTGGTGCATGGTTAGCGCGAAAAGTATCCTTCTTAGAAGGTGCTTGAGGCAGTTCTTGCTCCCGATGATTTCCACATATTCCTTCGAATCTCCTCGATCATGTCATATCTCGCCATCATCAGGACATGCATCTCAAAGGGAGGTGGGTGAATCTCGGCGATGAAGCGCTCGTCAAGTAGCGTGTACTGCTTTACGGCATTTAATTTTCTTGCTTGCCTTTTGTCCTCCCAGGTGAGAGTGCCATCGTGGATGTGAGAATCGGGTCCATCAGGATTCTTCGGTCTTACTCTCATTCTATAATATACCTTATACTTGTGAGGTCGCTTCTAATGGGCCGCAGGTAACTTTGAATTACAGGTGCTACAATTTAAGCATTCTTGTAACATGTCACTTCGGATTTTCATTCAGGGATATCGCTTTACCTCTACCTCTTTGAAGAGTCCAATCATTTTGCTTATATGCTAGATAAACCCAGCTTCTTTTTACTTGGAATTGGTGTGATTTAATTACCCATGACTAGCTAGGAATACTGCTCAGTTTTACCATTTTAGTAAGTATGAATTAAATATGCAATAAAAGAAGCCTATTATTGACTTGGTTATTTAATTTGGAACTTCAATTTATTACATGATGGAATACTCGACCCTTAAAACTGCAGGCTCCGTATTACAACTCGCTTATCTCTAGGATCGCGTATTCACATTCGTATGCAACATCACCGAGACCCACCCCACCCTCTGGTTATACGCTTATTGGTTGTGCCTCAGGAATCTCTTCCTCCATGCGATGCAGTCGGTCTACATCCGTCAGCGGGCTTGGAGCTTTACAGTTGCTCTAAGGGCTATGGGGCCAGTCAAATTAACGATTCCATGGACCATTTTACCCTAACTGACCATCATCGGTTTTGAAAGCACTTCAAGAAGAGTGGTGATCATCTGTGACGTCTGGTGGGCTTGAAATATGGTCGGAGTTTGCGTCTTTTGCCCGTTATTAAACGCGCCCACTCCATTAATATGGGAATCGGGGTTTACTGCGTACAGGGCGCTTTTATTATGTGTCACAGTGTTACCCATGCTTCTTCCCCAGACTAAGGCCAGGAGCTGGTAAGACTTAGAGATTACACCAAGTACAAGCGGTTGGTCACCCTCTCTAGGAGTTAATGATGATGTGAGCGCGGTTGGGTATTCCTTCCATTTGTCGGAAATGCCTCTCTCGTGTTCGATGTCCTCCGTCGCCTCCTTTCTTTATGATTTGGAAGAAAGGGTGGCACTATCGATCAACTCATGAAATGGATCGGTTTAATCTTTACCTTCGGTTCCCATCAGGTATTCCTTATAGTTATTAAAGCCATTTTAATCTTTTAAACCATGTCTTCTGTCTTGCTTGAAGTGTACGGAAGGCTTTATGAAAGCTTTCGCATGAATAGATTTATCTAGATCCATAAAGCCCTTTGGTGGTTGTATATACACTTTATATGTCGAATAACCATTGAAAAGTATTGTTGATGTCAATTTGTCTAAGTACCCAGATTGATGAGTGACTATATATGTAACATAAGTTTGATAGTAGAGATTTTTTCCGTTGAATTCAAATGTTTGATATAATCAGTCTCGATGACAACCTTGTGTATGATGGAAACCTTTACTTTCGTATACGGCTTTATACTGCTAATCTTGCCATCTGGATTATATTTGATTCTCAACCCATTTGTCTCCAACAACCTTAATGGGATGAGAAGGATTGAAGTTTCCCAATTATGATTGTCAATGGAAGCTTGAAACTCTTTTGTCATGGCTTTATGCCATTTTAGATCAACAAGGATAGCTTGAGAGACAGACCATTTACTCTTTTGGTTGGGTGACCAACTAGGAGCGTGGAGTTTGGTTTACAGCTTTTTCTAACCTTTGTCGATGATCATAGAAGGGCTAGCAGGATTTGATTGTGGTGGTGATAACTGATGAGGTTCATCTGAGGAATGAAGGTAAAAGGAATTAAGAGACGGAGCTATATGTAAAGATGGAAAAGGAGTTGGAGATGAAGAGTGTAGATCGTTTGCTGCATTGGGTGGAGATTGATAAAGAGAAGAAAGAAGGTTTGCACCACAATGGTCCCGAAGGAGAGGATTAGGCTAAAATAAGGTTAGACAAAGGCTAATAGTATTTTACCTCTTAAAAAAATCAACTAAAATTGAAAAGGAAAATAAGACTCATCAAGACAACTTTAGTTCTTGATATAAACTTTTAGATGAGTGTAAACATTGATAACTTTTATACTGAAACTATACCCAAAAAGTACACGATGGGTTTTCATAGTAAGACTTTTGTACACAGTCTTATTATATGATCTTAAATAGCAATTACCATTACTAAGATTCTAAAATGAGAACAATCTTATGAAATAACAACTTTCAAAGGGTGTTTTATTGTTGAAAAGTTTAGAAAAGTCTATTAATGAGATAAATAACTATATACCACCATTCCACTAGAATTTGAAAGAATGAAATTAGCTTGGACAAGTATAAGACCAATTTCTACAATATATGCTTCTCCTAATCTTTCTCAATCACTATTTGTTGATGAATATATATGTTTTGAATTATATGCCTTGCTCATCAAAATAGGTTAGAGATCTAAACTCACCTCCTGATTTATTTGAATGCAAAGTCTCTTAGAGTGGCATTTTTCAATCATTTAACTCTATAAAAAGTTTATGAGGTTTTAGACTTGGCTATGAGAGGGTAGATCCGGGTAAAATCTATATGTGGCAGAAAATTAATTAACAACATTTGCGGATTTTGATAGTAGTAATTAAGTATTGGCGAGGTTGTTAGAATTCCATTATATATAACACGACGAATGAGTTGATCGAAAAATAGTTTCTAAGCGGCTCTCATGGTTGTTTGACAAGCAACAACTAAATTTTTGCATATATATATATATATATAAAATGATTTTTAGGTTGATGATATAAATTACAAATTATTTAACAACAACATCCTTAAACATTTGTGGGGCAAGACACAACACTTAGCAATTTCGTATACGGCCAAATTTATCAAAGTCAACAACTAAGTTTCGTTCATTTCCAAAAAGTCTATACGTGGAGAATATGTAAACTTCCTCATAATATCATCTTTGAGGAAAATATACATTAATTTCTTCTCATCATCCATTACGCAATCCGGGGATATGTCTATAAAACATGTAAAAGAGAGGAGTTCTCATCTGCATATTACACAGCTTCAAATTAAAAGATGAAAGCATACGCTATTGCTCTTATAGCTTGCGGTTCTTATACATCCTTTATTTTTACGCTGTTTGTTGTAAACTGAAGAAGAAAACAAGGTATCCACCCATTCCCAGTGTCACTGGTCCTAAATCCCCAGTTGCTCAAAGAACTTATAATACAGACGTCAAAACAGGAGAAGCGCCCAAGAAAGTGGGGGGCAAAGTGGCTGTTTGGCTGGATCAGCTGGTGTGGCTGCCATAGCTTCCTGCAGCTGCTGTACTATCATCAGCAGTGGTGGTGGTGGCGGAGGTTGTGGCAGTGGAGGTGTGGTGGCGGAGGGTGGCTGGCAGGAGAGTGTGGCAGCGGAGGTTGTGGTGGTGGGAGGTTGCGGTGGTGGTTACGGAGGTGACTTTGGTCCAGCACGAATATTGTTTATGCCTGACAATAACTATAGCTTTGGTGTCTGTTTCCTGCAATATGGTGGAATGTATTTCGGCGAATTTAGTTCAAGACTGAGAACTAAATTTGTATACGTAAATAGTCAGCAGATAGTGCTCTCACCCAAGCTTTCTTGTTCGTCAAAATGAAATAAAACAATAATAAAATGCTGTATTAATAAAGCTTTCTAACTGATTAATAATTCTCAAACCAATTTAAAATAAAATAAGCATTTTCAATTTCTGAAACATTGGGTTATATATAGTCCCAAGCTGTTTCCTCAGCTGCCTGTTTGGCTAAGAACAAGATTTTGCAGGGAACAATGAGGTGAAACAAACTAAACTACTACAGTTGCAAAAGATCCGTACGGTTAGATTTCTCATAATTCCCTCAGTTAAAATAAAAGCTCATCACATTCTGGTTCTGATCCTTCATAAATGAAAACCATTGACACTATATATGTACAACTCTGAAAGATGAGAAAACATGCCCTTGTGTTGATTGTCAGCGGTCCGGTAGTTGCAGCCCAATTCCTTCTGATTAGTTTCCCGAAGGGTATGGCAGAAAGGCATGTTGAACATCCTACTACAGCTGCAGAAGGTCAAGACAACACACTTTGCCCTATTAATGTGGACATCTGTTGATATGAAGAAGGTCTGAATGTGGACACCGGTAGTGAGGCAAAGAAGAAGGGACGAGCGTTTATAGTTGAAAGTGGCTTTAGCCCTTGATCCTCTTCACAACCGCTGTAAGCTAATTAAACAACCCAGTCGGACTTAGCAGGTGCCAGGTAGAAAACAGAATCTGGATTAACCAGCAATACATGTTTAGTCACAGATAATTGATAGTTATATGGTGGTAAGTGGGTGGAAATTGGAGCTGGCTGTGGATCTGTGGTTGAGGTAATTTGTGCAAACTTTTCAATATCAATTATCTGCGCTATACTACCAAGCTTTAGTAATTTCTTATCAGTGTGGTTTTTTCTCAAGAGCCTGAATATCCTGTTCTTAACTATTCACTACAAATTTTTTGTGTATTCATTTTCTTTTACTGATATTCCTTTTACTTTCAGCATAAATTTTTGCACTTAACAGTTGGATGTCAATCGATCACCCATTTATCATTCGACATAAAAAGCCAGCAAAAAACTTACAATGCATTGATACTTTACCACATGAGGTGAATGCAGCAACTGTGCTAAATACAGCATTATCTTCTTTTCTTCAGTTCTAAATTTATGAAAGTTTAAAATTAATGTGTTAAAAATTAAATAAGCAGTAATGAAACATAAAAATAAGCTGTTCCCCACCAATACTTGCTGTTTACTTACAATGAAATTCTGGCATGTTCTAAGAGTCCCAAAGTGGTAATATCTGCAAGATTTCCTGCTGACCTGTTGCCCATTACAGTTTCACTCCCAACCTTCTTTAACAGATGAAACCATGACAATCTTTGTCTCACGGTGCCCTAATGCTGGTCACTAGTACACAATCTGAAATTTTTTTATTTGGTTTCAAAGATAAAAAAAAATATCATTGGTTTGCTTCCATTTTTCAGCATAATTCAACATTTTTATGGTCATTTGCTTTCATAGCTAAATATAAGTGGGGCAAGACCCTAGTAACCTTTAGGTAAAATGGAAACCATCATGATTGCAAAACAAATCCACATAAACACAATGGGAAGAACAAAATTAACATAAAGCGGACCTTCTAAGGACATTTATCTATGTCCAAATTAGGGTACATGTACTGATTCATAAATTGGTTCCTCTTTCTTTTCTTTTATTGGTTGTCTGAAGCATAAACATCCATAGAAATTTATGCATGAGAATAAAGGTGCAAAATTAAATACAGAAGATAGCGAGACAATGGTGGTATTAATCTTCAAGATAGGTTGAAATAAATGCTTTTGGTGAAATTGAGATACGTACTAGCACCAAATAATCAGAAAATAGTCGAAGATCTTCCCAACAAAAGAAGCGCGTCAATACCAGATTAAGGGCGTTGAAATGACGTAATATATATATGGAGCAATGACCCTCCATTAGTTATAAACTGACGCCAGTTGAGAAAACACCGTTATAAACACCTGGATTGAGAAACCTCCGCCAAGGGATTATTAATCACGTTTGGAGTTGGCGCCATTCTCTTATGGGAGAATTTTGCTCCTGCAATAGGGAATCACGGCACTTTACATAAACATGCTCTCCTCGCCTTCAACAAGTAGCATAGACTTTGGTCCTGGGTGGGCTTGTGTGTCTCATGGGCATACTGGCTGATTCAAAAAAAGAGTAAATAGAGGTCAAGCATGGCTCTACCCAGAACAAAAGTGGGCTCGAGAAAGCCTTCTTGAAGAAAAAGTTTCTACCACTGAAGATGATTTTTTCTTAATTGTTTGAAAATTTCTCAACGCTGGGTATAAACGAAACCATTAATTGCTGGCAAAACCACTGTCTGCAGATGACAAGAATGGATGGCTTCCATAGATCATATATCAATAACAATCAATGACACTCAAAACGTTTCAACGCATCAATCGAAACTCAAGGGAGACCAGATGTTAGCCAGGCCAATCAAACTTTTGTTCTTTTGATATTGTCAACGGTGTAACCAATCTCTTTCAAGTCAAGCGGGGACCAGTCGTACTTGGGCCAATCAAATACTTTGTTCCTTTTAAGTATCTGCCCAGTGCGCTTCAATCTCTTTCAGGTCCAGGGTTCCTTCCTTGCAAAAACAAATAATTTTATCTTTCAGAATAATCCGCTCTCAACCCTGGACTCTTCCTTATCCTTTTCAATTTCTTTCATTCTTACTCTGTTCCCGTCTCTCTTTTTTCCTACTCACTTGGGTGTAAGTCGAATAGAACCACCTTCATGGAGTTAGCACTGTCAAACAACTCAAGTTGTTTGACCTTATGACTGCGATCAAATTTAAGTAGGTTCTTTCTTGCACAAGGAGAGCTCACAGGAGCTCAGGAGGCTCAAGGGTCATTGAATTTATCAAATCAGCCACTTCAACGATGATCTAGCTTCGACTAGGATATCAACCATCCCTGAGTGTTGGGCCTGGTTCTATATTATAGAAGTTTTTTAAAACTGATTTCAAATAAATGAATCCTTCTTCTACTAATCACGTGATTGCGTACGGTAGAACACTAAGAGAGTATTTGATTTAGCACTAGCCCTCATCTTTCCATCTTCTAAATGGGGTTAAGAACCTCTTCTCCCATCCATTTGGGCAAATCCACTAATCATTGAGTTATAAGAAACAAATATTTTGGTTCATCAATATCGAGTAAGATCCGTTATATACATTTCCACACTTTGAATACAAAAGAAACCAGCAATTTTGAATGGACACATCAGATTCTATTCATCTTCACTGACATGGATCTGTGACCCCCAGTTCAAATGTTGCGCCCAGCCAAACATGATCACATACTCAAGAGTCGGCTGGACAGCTAAGTCTTTCGACATCTCAATGAACCAGCTGGAAACTCCTCGCCTGCTCGTATTCACAAAACTGACATAGCTGTCCGCGACATCATCTTTCTCTGGCATCATCATTGAGACAATTCTATAGATTTTCAAGATTCCTTTGCTAGAAAACCAGTAATCATGGTCCAGAAACAAAAAATCTTGGGGCATCACTCTCAAAAAGTCCTGGCTTCCTCAATTTAAAAAGCCGACCATGAACATAATACAAGGATTGTAGGTTCAAAAACACATCTCTTACTCATCATGTGGAAAACACTTTTATTGGCACAAATCGCGGATCACAACCTGCATGCATTTAGCCCATTGTGAATTATAAAATGATATCATAATCAAATCGAAGCGGGAAACTAACCTTGCCTGTTACACCCTCTCTGTAATCTAAAATCCATGAAGCTTCCAGCAATATAAGTCAATGTATTAGAATTTAAATATATATCTTCTCATTCTTGAAACAAATCAAGGCAAGTCTTGAGAGCGATCACTTTCATATACCCATCAACCATTGCAGTCAAAGCAATACATGCTTGTTTTGTCAAAATTTCCTTGGCATAATAATTCTTCCTTAACTACTTATTCATATAATGGTAAAGACTTAAAGCAACCACATCTTCTCACATATAGAAAATCGATAAGCCTCTTCCAAATCATTCACATTCAAATACCCACTTAATAAACATTCCAGAACAAACCAGGTCACATACCCCAAAGCATATTCACATATAATATTCAACCTCATAAAACTGCTCGAACAAAACCAATGATCCTTAACAGCATCAGACACTACTTCGTTCATTGGCAATTAAAAATAAAACTATCTCTCTTTATTCATTGATAATATACCGTCATCGCGATGCTGATACAGAGGTTCTCATTTCGTCAGTGGTTTCGGGCTTTACTGGGTAAGCCATTCTAACTCCTGGAGCAATGCTAAACATGAAAACATTAACTAGTAACCAGATTCTTTTGCGGTTATACGATTGATATCAGCTCAGTTCATGGACGTTTTATATATTTCAATGTGTAGTCATAATTTGTTGCAGTAACAGAAAGAAATTTAGCAATATTAGGACAGGCTATGACTCTGTTGATGAATAAGATAGTAAGTGAAAGAGGTGACGCGATACAGATGTTTATATCACAGCAGCAGCTATAGTTTGCAAAACGCCTTGCACGTAGTAAAAGAGTCAAGGGCGATTTTGTGCTTATAAATTGTCACATTTTTGACCTTTACACTCAATTTCATTTATGAGACTTGCTGATCTATAAAAGTTGTTTTTATCGAACACTGAGGTCAGACCAGAATCAGCGCTTTATTGAAGGTGCTGAAACAATTTGGGTTGGTTGAGATTATGCAGAAACATCAAAGAGAGTGAGTTGTATTTACTAAATCACCACTACTATTTGCCCGGAAGGCAATTAGGAAAGCCCACTTATCCTTGAGACCAAGGTTCTTGCCAGGCTGATCGAAGCTTCTTAAACTAAAGTAAAATTTGGACAATGTAAGCAGAATGATCGTAATCAGCTATAAATTGCTTTCTCAGTAAATATGAACAATAAAAAAAATATATGTTTCGGACGTAACTCCGACAATTACATATAATAAAAGAATTAAATATGGTTAACTTGTTACTGGGAACTTGACTAAATATTTTCAACTAATTTTGTTTTGCCTAAGAAAAGGAATATTTCTCCTTTTTCGGTGGAGATGCAACGTGTGTTTTTAGATTTACCCCACCTCTACCTTTTTGAAAGAAAAAATAATGTCGTTGGGCCTGTAGACATGACCGGTACCAAAAAGCTTTACTTAGCCTAATTAGAAATTTTCGAAACAAAAATTCAATGAAGAAAAATCTGAAAGTCTCACAAAAATGGGCAACATAGGTGGCCAGTGGATCGAGGCGGCCTGATAGCACGACACACGACGCAGCGCGTTCCAGT
The DNA here is from genome assembly GCA_030448925.1 of Citrus cavaleriei. Taxonomy (NCBI): domain Eukaryota; kingdom Viridiplantae; phylum Streptophyta; class Magnoliopsida; order Sapindales; family Rutaceae; genus Citrus; species Citrus cavaleriei. Next base: position 3,600 of record JAUJEN010000390.1, on the reverse strand, counting down.
ATGGTGCGTAGCGCCCGGCGCGGCATGACATGACCATGCGTGGTGGGTCATGGGACCTAAAATTTAGTATCTTAGGACCTTAAGCGTATAGTGAAGACATGTCGGCGCGGCATACGAAAGGCTGGCAATGGCATGGTAACCGTTGGTGATGGTAGCCGCGTGGCGAAGTAAAGACGGTATGTTAAATAGGTGCAATGAAATGATATAAAACATGATTTTACAAATAATATCTTGAAATTAAAATTTTTTTAATATATTTTTTCTGTAGGCGCAAAATTAATTTAGGTCTAGTTTAAATAAAAATTCTATTTTTTGTTTATAATTTATTAAATATGAGTAAATAAATATGATGATTTTATAAAATAAGCCAATAAAAAATTCACGACATTAATATTTTATTTGTAATCCTTAGTTAATAAGTTAATGGAGATATATTTCATTTGTGAATGAAATACTTTCATATTTATCTGACATCGATGCTGAGCGAAATATTTATGATAAATTAAAGTATATTTTCATTCAATGGGTTCAAGTTAGTGCAATATTAGTAGTTTAATAAACTTATGTGCGTAATTATTATTCGATTGTAATTTTATTTTTCATTAATCAATACTATATGATTTATGAAATTATTATTATTAATGAATTAATTTAAAAGTCTGTAGAATAGCGTGAAACTAAAACAAAACAATGGTGCAAAACTTTTAGAAGCGATAAACATGGCCACTTCGTCTGCGTCAAACGTCTGAACATTCTCTCACGCTCAAAGGACAACCGCAATCTGACCCGCAAATTCAAGTTCTAGTAGGCCATCTTTGTAGGTGTGGCACGTTATGACATCGATACATAACCTTGATTAAAAATATATTTTCCCTTTGTAGTTGAAGTTCTCATACTAACAAGTAAATTACACTCCATTATTAGGTTTGAGAAGCAATCACCAATGATAAAGCCCTTCATAGAGAACTTATGGTCAGGGTGGGTGGTTATTTTGCACCAATTATTTTCGTTTGCGAGAACCCAAATAGTAGAACATGTTTGTTGCCTGTAATAATTTGGTTTACGGTGAAAAATAGACCTCGTTTTACTCTTCTCTACAAAGTAGAAAATAAAATATTACTGTTTCAATCAATTCGAGCTTGGATGGATTTTATCTAGGTGCAATTATTATTACAAAACGTTTGGGCCCCGAGATGTTTCATTTGCGAGTAATTCCACATTACGCTTGCCATACGTGTGTATAAGTTTATTTGTTATTTTCAAGCAAGTTATTTATAAAATAGTCCACAGCCATTTTAGTATTCACGTACAGGCTGTAATTTACAAATTTCATTTTTATTACGTGGTAATCTTGACTATGGCTACGTGCAGGTATAATGATATTCCTGATAAATATTATTCTTTGAGATGACTACATTAATCTTTAATAGATGGCAAAGATTTCAACGCCGCGAATATTAGAGTTAATACTGCTCTGCCATTCTTTGGGTAAGAAAATAAATACTTCCTTTCAATTTTAATTGAGGAAAAACTCCCGCAAATGCGTTGTAGATTTGACATCTGGTAATAAAACTGGTCGGTAGGGGTGACTACAGGCCTAATTTGGTTATTAATTTTTAAAATAAGCTTATAAACCATTTCAATTTAAGCCAAAAAAAATCGTTCTTTCTATTATAAAACAAATAAAAGAAGGTAATTTAAAAAATAATACCGACACGATTTGTGAAACATATTATTAAACTAAAGCCAAATTACAGTATAGATCTTTTTAAGTTAAAATTGTTGTTGGGAAAAACATATAACAACATCAAAATTCTTATTCTCTTATTTCGTCCTATTAACTACTATATGTTGCTTTTATGGTAAGTCTCAACTGGCAACAAAAGATAAAATTAAAACCAAGACCAGCCATAGCATAAAAAGACAATGTCAAGCTTTTTATCCTCTAAATTTAAAGTAAATGAAATTAAATTACAGCTAATCATAATTCAAGATAAAAAAGGCCTCACCCTCAAATCCAAAAGTCCCTTTTAATATTTCTTTCTTCTCCTTGCTTTTCTCACACAAAATAACTTACCACCAGCTTTCACTTCTCTTCATTTTATTCGTGATTTTCAAGCCCTATTTAATATTCATCCAAGTATCAAAACACAATAATTGTACATTTAAGCATGCCTTTTTGAACTTTGTTTTTGAACCACCCACAAAAGATACAAAGATTGGACCAATATTGTTTTATTAGTTTATAGTAGGATAAATAACCTCCTAAGTTTGTTCTGGTGATTTTTCAAGTAGTTTTATTGGGGTTTGATATTTGAAATTTTCTTTTACTATAATTATATACATAACTAAATATAGTTGTTATCATAAAATTCTAATACAAAAGTGAATCATTAATTCGACAAAATAGACCTTTTCAATTATTTTATCATGTAGCATATTAAATGTGTGTTTTCTTGTCATTGGTTATCCCCTCATTGAAAGTACTACTACGTATTGGCCGCCGTCTAAAATATCGAACCCTCAAAATAAAGTAAGAACACCTCAACCTCCAATTTAGTTTCTTATAAATGGCTGTTATTTAAGTATGAATTTTTTGTTGTTACTGTTAAATTTTTTTGTTATTTACTTTATTTGAATTTTTTAGAATAAAAAGATCGGAAAATAAGATTAAAATAGATTAATAATAAAGTTTATTAAACAATTAACCATTAACAAAGGCATGATAGACCATAAATGGGAATGGTTGCATGGAAGCTTTTTCTTGGTTGTGTTAAAAGCTTATCGGTATCAGAAGGCTACGTTAGTGGTAATAAATTCGTGGGTGAATATTAAGTGGCCGAAAACTACTATGATATTCTTGTTGCGTTCGGCTGACGAAACCGGGCGCTTGGATTAAGCAAACAGCTAATGCTGGGATTGATCTGCGTCAACAGATTTATAGGCACAACAGAACCTAAATAGAGAAAGAAAATGGTTGAAAGCAAAGGTGTTTAACAAAAAGTATATCGCTTCTGGTTAAACAGTTCTCTCTATTCTCCAGATTTTGCATTCATGTATGAATTTACATCTGCTCAAGAAAACAACTGATTTGGTTGGCAATACTTCGTAGCATCACATCGTTCATGCTACAGAGAGCTGAGACCATGCTTCTGATCAGTTTCGTAAACGATATTAAATGTGAGTGCCGCAACTGGCAATTTCGCCTTCAGCAAGTCATCAATTCAAGTCCACACATTGATCCGTAGCAATATGATAATTCATCACCCAAGTCACTTGGTGATGAAACCACAACTCCATCTCATCTACCGTCAAGGTCCATTGATGTAAACAATTTTGACTATCTTCTTGGTCGAAATAATTTCTTAATGAGTCTTGACCTTCTAGCATATTTTGCTCATGATTGATAAAACTTCTAAATTAATCTCTTTATTAACACTTATAGTTAACCTCTACCATTTTGATTCTTCAAGAAGGACATAGAAAGGGTCAATGTCAGATTTTTGATTTCCAGATCTCAGTTCTCTCCTTCTCAAAATGCATTTAGGTGCTGCTGAGTAGAAAAGCAGAATCGGATAACCTTAGCAATACGTAACTTCG
>JAUJEN010000389.1:0-112895 GCA_030448925.1 Citrus cavaleriei | reverse complement strand
CTTCTAATTTGAATAAAACTTCGATAGGATCGATATAATTTAGTGACCCAGGATGAGTTTTGGGATGTCTTCCGGTATAGCATTTCTTTTTAAATGAAAGCCGCTTCCGTGATTCTATTTTCCTTCGTTTAAGTAGGTAAACCACATTGATGGTAAACTTAGATGGCAGGAAGCATGCAACATTATAGGTATGACGGTTCGGCTTTTTATATTGATAATTAGTTTATTGTTCTTAATTATTAAGTGAATCACGGTCTCTCTTCCGAAATGTGGTGGAGTGAGCGTTTCTGAATAATAGAGGTAGAGATAATAGAGGTAAAAATCTGGCGTTGAGGGGATGGAAATCGTGGGTCTTTCACATGGGAATTAGTCTGAAATTAGAAACCGATGAATTGTCGATTATAAATGTGTTATAAATATAAACCTAATACAGGTTGTAAAATTTGAAGCATTATCTCGTAATTTGAAAAAAAGTAAGTAAACGTCAGTGTTTCACTCATGATTTTATTATCAGTTTCCAAGTAAATATTTTACTACTATTATTTGAAATATTTAGGATGTCGTTCGACATTATATCATTTGAAGTAGAGATAATCTTCTCTTCTCTCCTGTACTGTCGGAACAGCTTATTTTTGAACTATGACTTCAAACCCAAAGGGTTTTGCATTTTGCCGATTTTCCTGCAAAAGAAACAAACGCAGAAGAAGGAAGAATTGAAAATCAAAACTAGGACGTTTTCCATATTTAGAGTTATCAAAGTTAGCGACTACATCTCCGGATCAATCAGTTGCAGGACCCGTCCCACAAGGCCTGCTTCTCTCTGCATCAACATTACCACCATGAGGAAGATTGGTCCACCAATTACTGTGATGCGATGAAACAGAATCAACGGCCTAAATTTCAAACCAGTTGTCCTTCAGATGATCAATTATGCTCTCTCTCATGCCAGGTCTCAAAGTCAGGTTACTTGTTCATTCCATTTAATCAATTTTATTGAAGAAAAGTAAATTCAATTAATTGCAGCACGTGTCGCGTATGTAGATGATCTTACTCACAGAATTGTATTGGTGCTGGGTGATGTCTCTCTATCAACCAAATGATGCGACTGACTCCTTCCTATGAAAGTTGGAGGAATTTCATTACTTACTATATCTATTTACAATATATGAAAGGTTTATCTTTATTTTTTATTTTCATTTTGTATTTTATATATTGAAAAATCCAAAAAATTTATTTTAATTTGATATTTCAATTAGTGGAAATTATATGAAGCCAATAGAGAAGCTTAAGTTAAATTTTGAAACTCTATTTTTTTGGAGTTAGAGGTCAATTTTGCTACAAAAGTTTTTTGTTTCAGTTTATTCTGTTGGTTTTTCTGATGAAAAGCTATTCACTCCATTCTCTTTTGGATTTTGTCATAATTGCTGCCATGAAGCTCTTGCTGGTCTCTATTACAGCTTGAGCAGGTTAATTTGTGACCAATAATTAAATTGGTATTTTAGTTTTATTCAATGTATGTATCAAATTTGATTTATCTGAGTGATTCCCCTTATAACGGATGATAACTTCATCGGTGATTATGAATAAATATTTAACTTTGTAAGCACAAACCTAGAAAATTATGAACATCTGAGGCTATCCAATTCTAGGTATAATACGGTAAAGGTTATTAAAACTCTTGTAGTAATCTTGAATCAAGTACTACTAACTTCAATTTGCCAATTTATGTTTTGTTATTTGAAAGATATATACATATATATACTATATATGTAAATTAAACTATTGATTTTGGTAATAAAACTTAGTTGTATTAATGCAGCTAGATCTTTCTTTAAAGATTTGCAGGAGGAGAGGGATTGTATAGTAGGAGTCAATTTTTTTATTCTTTCAATTTTGGGACACGTTATTTATTCAATGCATTAAAGTTGTATGTATATAGGCGGTACTGCTTTATCATATGAAATACTTGCATGCAACAGGAACTTTTTATTGGCGAAAGTTTTCACAGAAGGTGATTGAAGTGCTGGCGAGATTTTAATGACACTGAATACCTTGAGATCATGTAATATGGCACAGAGGTAACATGGCAGCTACCTTTGCTTGAGACAGCTTGAGCTCATGAGGTAAGGCTTAAAATTCTTCCAGGAAGGAAATGCCCTTTAATTGTTACTTATTCTGGTATGTCTTACAGTACGTCTCACATATCATAGATTCAGGAATTTTGGTGATGCTGAGAGATACTTACCAGGACACTAACTAAAACAGAACTCTTTAGTTGAATTTTGTTTTATATCTAAATTGATTTATTTGTTTTATCCTTTCGGTATGTAAAATGGCAATTCGTAGTCTAACTGTAGACAAAATATATACGTTTTGAACAGATATTTTATTGTTTTATGAGGCTCTCTTGTCCAAGGTTGGAGTTAACCTTAACCTACTTAGCTCTATATTTGAGATAAAAATATTTTAGGGCATTCAAGATATCTTCAGATTCAAAAAGAGGTTAGAACTTTAAATCCCTAAAATTTTAGCATCTAGAAAACCATTTCCTTTGACATCTTCATGCAAATATTGATGTATGATGACCGAATGTAGCACCTGAATTTATAAAGTAAATAAACTCAGTCAAATTACACTCTTCAGTCGTAAGTTCATTCTTGTCCTTTGGCCTAAATTGAGTCAAAACTGATCAGGGGAGGTGAAGGTAAAGAATCTTCAGATTGTCAAGTTCAATGGTTCAGATCCTTCCGTGAACCTACCTGGGATATTGTATATCCATGGGTTTAATATTCTAAAGGGTTATGGGTCTGGTATAGGTCAGAAAGGGTTTTGGTTTAAAAATAGTCTGGTGAGATTTCCGTATATTCTGGTTCTTAAACGACGTGGTGAAACACAGACCCATTCAATTGTACTTTTTCAAGTTGTGGGTTAATTCTTTGTCTATTTATGAAATTCCTTCTTGACACAATCTCCTGATAAATTATTCCTCATACAAAGTTTAGAGGTTTTAATCTAGTTGTTGTAAATTGTGTCCTATTGCCGGTAGGGTTGATTTTTCCATTGTTAGTTTTAACAATATATTTCTTCAAAATTCTCTCTATAGAAGGCGTTAGAATTTCTAGAAAGCTCCATTTTAGATCTGAAAATTACAGGAAAGTCTGCTTCTTCCCCCATGTACCAAAATTTGAATATTTTTTTTTTTTTTTTTGGCTGGGTGTGGGCAAAGTAGGTGGAGCTGATATAATTGCCTTGCAGGTATTAAATACTGTAATGTTTTCTACAGTTCTTGGATGACCTCATGTCATGTGAGTGATTTCAACTCTATGATGACAGTGATCCAATTTAAACTGTGGTTGTAGTTCTGTTTCAATGCCTTTGCCTCATGATACACATCGTACTGGCACTGAACCTGACCCGTTCATGCCTTGCCTCTTACCTCTTGCCCTCTGTATTACATCATCTAAAAGAACGTATTTCAGCTAAGTCTAGAACTCTGTTATTCAGTTTCTGGTTTGTGTGGCTTTTCCCAATTGGTCTATTATTGGGTCGTATTTTTGGATGCTGGATGGTAGATGTGTATCAACTCTGCTTTGGTTGTGTGGGATATGGGAAGCCTTTCTGTTCAAACAGAACAGAAAAGGATGAAATGAAGATGAAAGATGGTAGGCTGCTTGGAGAGCATGGTATGTCCCTGGGCTGGTACTGAACTTCTCAGAGCCACATCATGACACTAGTTATTGATGCACTCGAACCGGACCATATAATCGTTCAGGTTGCCGAAATGGTTAACTTATTGCCAGCTGCACAAGCTCAATTCAACACTCTACGATTCTAGAGAAGCATTTCTGAGCACATTTGTCACAATACTGGCATTGAGAATTTGCCCTGGTGCTGCATCATCTTTCCTATTTGTGTCATGAATCTATGTGTTCATTCCATGTTTTTTTTTTTTTTGAAATGTGAAATGGTGCATAAATTTTACATCTATGGCTCAACCGGATAATTGTGTTAATGAGGCCTCAAATTTATAATGTTCTGATAGGTAGATTTGATCCAGTTTTGTGAAGTCACCGGAGATTCTTACCTGAGTTGATAGGTTCATATTTGGATAATAATACAATATTTTGCTATAACCATTGTGATGCAGCTCTTTTATGTATAATACTTATAAGATGTGAATTTTAATAATTCCACCTTAAACTTAAAATATTGATTGCTTCCTGAATCAATTGAGGAGATTTAAGCAATGATTACAAACAAGAACAGAACTATGGAAGTGCCTTGGTGTAACAATGTATATAAGTTATTTTCATGTATCCTCATGCAGTAGTTTTATTAGGTATAATGAAAGAATTAAATTAAATTAGGTACGGTTACAGACTTTTCTCCATCTCAATCAGAATCGGTTGCATACGTATGTGAAATATACCCAATAAAATCTGTGGGAAGATCGGTGCTTCAACTTCACCCCAATAACTGAAAATTCCTTTATTTCCAAGAATCAGGAAAAGCATAAAATAAATCTACCAACTCTTCGTAGTATTTTAAAATATTTTTGAAGCAATTTCCCTTTTATAAAAGGATACCTGATTTCAACAGTAAGTAAAAACAATACCAGTCACCTGAAACTCTAAGTTTCCTTATGTGATCTTAATGAAGTCCAAGTGAGCTTGGAACTTTGGTTTTCTTATGATCCTAAGATGTAAACTTTTTCAAATAAATTTTGAGATTCTTGCTTAAATCAAATCGACAATAGAAACAAAGCAAATAAACAGCAGAAGATACTAGAAGGAATCTTTTTTAGCTTAGGACTCTGATGAAGTAGCCCTCTTAGAGGCCTGTATCAAATCTGCTATAGTTGACTGAGGCGAGTTGCTGCTTTAGTGATGAGTTAACTAGAAATTTTGCCAGATGGAGGAATGATGAGGATAGGTGATGAAGAGAATATGGCTGCTTTGTTTTTTGCTCAAAATTTAAACTTCGTTCATTGGTTTCCACATTATCTACTTCATCAATGAGCAAAATCGAACATTGCTGAGCCCCACTCGGAAGCACCCTTGGATATCTTGTGTTGTGGCCTCCCAAAGGTTGTCAGCTTGCGTTTCAAGTTCATCCAATAATATGGCCATTAGTTAAAAAACATGATGAGGAGGTTCACCTTAAGTATGTAACCTGCTGTTCTAAATAAAATTTCATAACCCCAAATTTAAAATTGACACTTTTATTGGCACTTCAATGGGGATAAATCTGCCGTACATGGTTCCATTGTCCATTTTGATCAGTAAGTGGATCGATGGGTAAAGTATTGACAGTCGAGAATGCTGTTCGATTAGTTATTAGTAGTCACTCTGTTTATTCTGAAATCATTAAAAGTTAAAGTTTTTAAATATTCCACTTGCAAATTTTATTGTTTTAAATTTTTAAGTTTGATCCGTGACTTAGTTATTATAAAATAATTGATGGGTATAAATACTAATAATTTAATATCACATAAATTTTAAACATAGAAAATTTGATAAATATAAATAATATTTTTTGTTATATAATATATATTTAATGTAAAATAAATAAATTGGTATATTTAAGGAATATGGGTTTAACATGTACCTTGATCTTTTATAAAGATTGCAAATAAAAAAGGTGATTTTAAAATAAAACAAAAGTCTTGGGATTTTAATTTTATTACTTTTAGTATTACAAAACTTTACCTCTTTTTATTACATTTTTGTTTTAACATTAGATTGACATTATTCATTTATTTATCGCTTTTACAATATTAATTTACCTATAAAATATCAATATGTCTTATAGAACATAGAAGATAAATAAAGAATAACATAAAAGTTAGGTTCTTTTTTGAGAATATTTTAAAAGCATTTAGGCTTCATGTCTTGAGTTATCATTTTGAAGATAATTTGGGCTTATGAATCTTGTTGTAATGATAATTTTATTATTTATTCTTGAGTTAAAAATAATTGGATAAATGAGTTATTGATTTTCAAATACTTTCAAATATAGGGTAGTTAGCTAATTTTTTATTTATTAAGCATAAAACTTTTGTGATGATAAATTTAATTCATGGGTATAAAGATCTACGTTGATTATTTTCTTTCTTTTCGTTCCTGCAAATGGCCGTAAATAAAGAAAGTTAAAAGTCCGTTGAAATAACATATTATATTTTATTTTATTATACCAATGCCGTATATTTATATTATATTATGTTAAATTAATATATTATAATAATTATAATAAAATTATACAACATTTGGTAATTAGTATTATCTTGTCTTTTGCATTAATTTATACTAATATTAAACTAAGATTATTTAAATTTATTATTAATTTATATTAAATTATTTCATAATTATTTTTAAATAAATATAATGAAATATAATAACATATATTATTATAAAGTATAATTTATTTTATATTTTTATTTGTTATAATAAAAATAAAAATAAATTCAAATATATATAATCTTGGTGGAAAATAATAATATTAGCCGAGTATTATTTAATAGTCAAACAAAAATTATGAGTTTAATGATGGTAGTGGCCAATGACAACATTAGTAAATGCACTAATAATAAGAATAATAAAGATTAATAAATTTGTTAATATTAATGATAATTCAATAATAATTGGTGTCTAGAGTTAATTATATTTTCAAAAATAGTAGTGATAATAAAATCAATAAATAATAATAATAATGATAAATAAGTTAAAATAGTGTAAATTAAAATAATAAATTTTAATAAAATAATAATATAATAATAATGACATTAATATTAAATAATAATAATAACGGTTAAATTTTTGAAAATCGTTTTATAATTTTATCGGGAGAAAGGACCTATATATAAAATTTGCAACACAAATGCTCTATTGGGTTTTAACACTATAAATGTAGGAGTGATGTAGTATAATTGTTTGAAAATGAAAATTCAATTAGTCTTAGTATATTTTATTTAAGTAGAGGCAGGCCTCATCAATGATACTCCTTTCAAGGATGATAAAGTAAATATGATTTTAGTATATAAATTGTAATATTATCAACAGTATTTAGAAAGAAAATCACAAAGAGAAAATTGAGAAAGGTGAGGAAAAAGTGTGTTGAATAGAAGAGGTAATTTGTTGGGAGGAGCTTGTCTAAGCCAGGACCGGGTGGAGCTCTGTCTGAGACATGGTATAGGGCAAGGTCATAAGGTTGAGGTCCTTCTGAATCTTGTGGTTGAAATGAAAAAAAAAAGGCCGTTAGAGTGAAGGTAAAGAGATTCTCTCTGCTTTTCTGCTCTTCTTGTTTATAAAGATGTCATTTAGGTTAGTAACATGGGGCTTATGGCGGCCGCAGGTTCGATCCTCCAGGGGATATCAAGAAGGAAAAAAATGTTTGAGCTTTTAACCCCTTACTTTTAAAAAAATGTAGTAAAAATTCCAATGCTTTGTTTTCAATTTTAGGTTTAATGATTGAATCATCCATACATTTCTTAATAATTCTCTTGAGACAAATTTTGTCTGTATTACTTGGAGTGCTCTTTTACCTGTTAAATTCAATTACAAAAGGTCTGAGGTTCGTTAAAGAAATTAATTTGAACATTACCAATTAATTGTGTATTGTGAAGAAAGTGCATGATAAATTGATAGTGTACGCCTGAGTGAATAAATGTTGTTCACTTCTCCCAATTCAAAAGATTTATGTCTGTGGATAGAAGATATCGGCGAAAAAGTTGCAATCTCCTTTTAATTGATGACTGGTTGGATCGACTAAAATATACAACTAAGATCTTTCTTTTATAACTTGTGGGATGCCTATACTTTTGTTGTGTGTGGTATTTTTTAAAGCATAAGCCTTGATCAATGTGGGTACAACAAAACAAGAGTAGGTATAATTAATGATAGTTTTGGAACAAATTCCCAAATATCATAGGCTTTACAACCTTCTCTTGCCAAAGATTCAAGATTGTGGTGATATTGAGACCAGGCATCTGCATCTGCATCTATGGTGAAGAGGATCAACAGCAGTCATAAATATCAATCACTCCCTCAACAAGACCTTCAACAGACTTGATGGCCAATTGAGATAAGGTTGCTTACAGACGAATGAAGTTTGACAATGGGTCCACTAATCTTGATTTCATGATCGCCTTTACTAACATCATCTACAGGAAAAAAAAATCCAAATGAATCTATGAATTAAAAATCAATGTATGATGAGCGATTCTCTCATATTTAAATTTCTCTCAACCATTAAAATACAAATGATAAGTCCAACAGATATCACACAAAATAATAAATTATAATCTTATACCAACTATAAATTAAGTAGCATGATGTGATTATTAAAGCTCAAGGCTAAAATTGGAGAAGAATCCTAATTCACCAGTACCATTTTGTTAAATTCAAGATGAGAATTTGAGGTTTTAGTGGTACTTATACATATATATATACCTTTGCTCTTGATTCTAAAAGAGCCTTATGATAAAAACAGTATGGGCACAGATGATGCTATCAAAAAACTCATTAAACTGCAACACTTGACAGATATAACAACACTTGGTTGATATTTCCAACAATCAGCATCTGCATTAATTTGGTTTAATATACTTTCGTATAGAAGAATGAACAATGGTAGTTGAACAAGGCATAAAACCGATTATGTATGAATTCTGAAAGGAATTATTTAATGGTTACTTAAAAAAAAACAAATTCTCAAATTCACGGAAATAAAATTTTTTATCACCAGTTTGTCGTGCTTTTAATTAAAAATCATTTCAGATAGGTAAATCTAGATGAAAAAAGAAAAATACCTAATACAGCTCCAAGAAACAACTGTCACCGTGGTTAACTCATTGTGAAATTGAGATTCAAAAGTCAAATTTAAAGCAGGAGCTCTAAAGTGGTGTCAATACAACAGGCTCCACCCCAAAGAACTGTAATGGTATCCAATTCATCTCGAATTGTGCTTGGTGAAATGAATAATCAAGCTCCTCCATCTTCAATGAGCACTTACACGCCAGCTGGGTTATTGGCTATCGCCTAAAATAAACAATTCTTCTTTTTGACTAATTGCCAAAACAATGATCACCCTAATTTTCATTGCAATGAAGGGAGGTGTCGATAAACAGACTGATAGTTGACATACCATAATACTAGTTCCACCATCAATATTTGATACCAATTAAATTCGAAATTAAGTGAGTACTTTACAAAGCATATATATATATAGGGAGAGAGAGATTGAAAGATTCATTTCTTACTTGGAATTCAGTGCATGATATGAATCAATCAAAGGTAATTTGCAACATTGAAGAAAAAAGTTCAAAGGGTTAACCTTCTGCGGGACTGAGAATAGTAACGTATACAGATTTTTTAATATCAACTCTGTTGGTAGGAAAACCAAATGTAAAGTAGGATATTAAAACACCAAAGATAGAACCTTGATAAGCCGATGAATAATCTGAATCTGAAGTGTGGTGTTCATTGGTCAAGATGCTCCACATATCTGGATTTCGGAGCTGTATAACTCAGCTCCTTATCAGGCAGATAATAGCCTCTTCCATTTTCTTCCTTGATCTTGTAAAAAGTACCATCACATTCCATTACATCTCCAAAATATTGCATTGTGGGTTTTTTATCAAGATATAAATCAACAACCCAGTACTGGCAGTCTGATACAACTCATCACAAACAAACTCTCAATGTTCATACCACAGTTCTACGCATGCAGCCAGGCAAAACCCTAAACAAATACATTTCTGAAATGTCCTTAAAAAAAACACAAACTAGAGTCAAGATAAAGACACAGAAAATGTTCTGTGCAGGAGAATCTCTTGTCAACAATAATAGAATTTCTGATAAAAATGAAATGTAGTAAGAGGTGGGGATATATATATAGTTCGTTAGTTATAAAGATAAATGAAGAGGTGGTTGAATTTAATGACATGGTGCAAAAATTCTCATAAAAGAAGGACACATCCCTCATAAAATTAAATTAAATGCCACAGCTGCGTGATATTTTGACGGTGGCAAACACCACGAGGGATACATAGGATATAAGCGCTCAAGCTGTTACACGTAAATGTACGTTGCTTGCCCTTCGATGATGGGAAAGAAGCAATGTTTTTAAGTGTTGATGGTTAAACTGCCGAATGGTAGGAGATAATGTGGGGGTGATGCCGTGCTGATTGGTTCATTTTGTCATAAAGTTGTCTGCACGACGAATTTGCGATCATAGGCTTTACCACGTTTGAGCATCTGCATCAATGAATGATTGACGACCATGAAGGCGGTAACCTCATTTCAACTTCAATCGAGTGCTTGTGTCATTGTCTTTTCTGTCACGAGACTTCGTCCCCAAACTGGGCATTCAACCAGTCTTCCTTAATATGATTGTTTTTTCTTATGGGGAAAATGAAAAAATATCATCTATTGTATAAGCATACACATGGGTATAATGAGGGATGTGATTGATTAGAATACATGTTCAATGAAGTAATTCCCTAATAATTAATTAAAGAGTAGTAATCGAATAGATAAAATAATCAGATTATATTTCTTTTTCATAATTAACTTGTTGCAAGATACTTACATCAAAACATAGCCCTGTTATTTATTCATTTTAAACTTTTTATGATGCATTAAAGAGTCATTTGTTTTTCAAGCTTGGTAAAACATGGTGTTTATTTTTAATTTAATGGCTTGAAGTGACTTAATTAATTAAATTCAATTAAAATGTTGTTTTTATAAACGTGGGACTTTTTAGATAATTTGACTTAATAAAATAAATCGATTTTTAGCTTTTCTTAATGAAGAAAACGCAAATTCGGTAAATTCTTAAATAATAAAAATGTCTTATTTTATAATTTATTTTAAGTATATCCAAAACTAACGTGAAGCGTTTCACTCGTATCGTCGTTTAGTTTCTTTAAATGTTAAGAATATTATAGCCTTTAATATATTATTTATTTGTTCCAATTTAAGCGGAATCTGAATGTAAAAGTCACATTATTTTTAGTTTTTAAGTTGAAAAAACGAAGCGAAACGTAAATTATTTCCGAGGATTGATGACGAGCATTAGTAACCAGTTCAGACATTTAGGTCTATTCGAGAATTAAATGCAAATTCGGATCTGTCGGTTAGAAAAAAAAAACAAAGCGCCACCTTAAAGTGACCTTAATTAATTCTGATTAATTAGAATTGTTATTTTTATAATTTAATAAGAACTTTTTAGATAATTTTGAGCAATAAAATATTGTTTTTTGTTTTTTTCTTAGTAGGGCATTAGATTAAGTGATTTCTTTTCTGTCTCGAAACTCTCATTACTTTTGAATTTATTTTCAGTTGCTCAGAAGCTGACAGATATTCTTGCATGATAATCTTATAAATTATTTTTTTTTATTGCGTCATGGTCTCTTCCTTTTATTCATTTCTTGAGTAATGATTCGAAATTACATGTAATGACGAGATAGATAATAATTCGATTATTTGATGTCTTATTAGTTTTTATAATATATACGATAAATTTAAATTTATGGTATTTATATCTTCAAAATTCAGTAATATATTCAACAAATATAATTTCTTACCTCGATATTAAAATATTGTAGTATTTAATATATTAACTATTTAGCATTTCGAATTTAATAAGAATCTGAATGTAAAGAAATCATATTTTTAGTTTTTTAGGTTAAGCATGACGACAATAATTATTTTAAGTTGATTGAAAAATAAGCGTAATATTCAGTTAAGACGTTCGGTCTGGCCGAATTAAATACAACCGGTCTGACCCAGTTGGGACAAAAAAAAGCAAGCCTTGGCACAAATATTATAAAATTGGTTTCGATAAATGCCGAAATGTATGTTAAAATTATATCTCATCAATATAATAATGAACTCCTTCGAAACATATACATGCATTTTAGAACTTGGGTCATGTGCAGATGTACTGACAGAAAATCTCCTGTCTGCAATAACTTCAGTGGCAGGAATCACCCGGACAAGTCATCAAATCCGTGTGCTGGTGGCCTCCATAAACTATGGCACCTGTCTCACTGTAACTCCTTGTGATGAAAACTGATCCTAGTCTCCCCTCATTCGCATTTCGCTCAAGCTTTACAAACGGGCTGCAAGTTGATTCAAAAACCTGTCGATAACTTTAAATGAAAATGCGATGTATGTAATGACTGAAATGCAAGCAACCCATCGACTTTTCTTTACAGAAAAGGTTCCGTAAGCAGGACGCATAAACAGTTTTAATTTTACGTTGATGTTTACCAACAATAAACTCAGCACCCATTTTAATAGCTAAATGATTCTATTTCACTTGACTTTCGGAATGAAACACATCGTTAAATCTGGCACTAAGCGAAAACTAAGAAGCAAAAGAAATTCCTTTGAAAAGGTGGAGATTATGCAACACTGATCAATAATGATCAAGGAAATGAATTTGCAAGCAAAGAAATTTATATATTGGGATCCATAACAATGAAGCCGATAAACAAATGTCACTGCAAGAGGAAACAAATGGCAAATAGTCCTGCTATGAATTTAGCCTGATCTGTTCAACATTCACAAAGTATTTACTCTTTCCATCTCTACAGTGAAAATGGAAGTTATATTATGACATATACTGACTTCTTGTGGTTATAGAATAATGCTAGATCTTAAAAATTTTATATTAGATTGAAAAAAAAATGTAGGTGCGACGAATTGCACATGGCATTTGCCAGATCAATGATCATGAAACTTAATGATTTTAACATCTAAAATTAAATGTAGTCACCTGTCAATTGATTGTACAAGCTTTCACAATATGGCATGTGCAAATATACAAAATTCAAACTCATTATTTCTTAATGAAAAGACTCAAACAATTACCACTTACATTATGGTGAATTCTCAGGTCCAAGATTTGCCGCGTCAGCCTCCATAAACTCTAAGAAAATTTAGATACAATCAAGTAGAGAACAGATTCTGCACTGGAGAGTTCGCTCTTCAAAATAGTGTTAAAGGTTTAATATTTTAACTCCTTTGGAAAAACAAAGGTGAAACTTACGTCAGTGTATATCATCCTCTGGCCTGTAAAAAGGATTTTTCATTTCTAAATTCAGATAGGAAGACTTATGTGAACTGCATCTGTTTTCTTGGGAGTTCTACTCCTTCTTATTATTGAAATGATGAATCATTCTTCTGCCATCACATGCAAATGGCAGATTCAAACAATTAATGCTCCAACTACACAAAGAAAGGAGGAAAAACATGAGAAATACGTTATTCCCATTTATGATATATAAGAAAGGTATAATTTTTTGCATCAACAATCTCTCCCTCCCAGAAGGTTACTAAATACATCACAAAGAGACAATATAAACGATAATGAGTTTACAAAATTAAGTTGACAAATTTCCAAATAAATACAAGACAATTGCTGACCTTTTAATAACATGCATGCTAAATGTATTCGTAAATGTATACGTAA
Organism: Citrus cavaleriei; assembly: GCA_030448925.1. Lineage (NCBI taxonomy): Eukaryota > Viridiplantae > Streptophyta > Magnoliopsida > Sapindales > Rutaceae > Citrus > Citrus cavaleriei. The sequence continues at coordinate 99,419 of JAUJEN010000389.1, read as the reverse complement.
TATATATATATATATATATATATATATAGAATCTGATCCTATAACTTAATAAATTTATTTTAAAATGGATAAAAACAGTCCCAACTTTTGTTTTATTGAATCAACGGCAGATTCCTTAGATAAGCATGCAAAGAGTTTCTATCTGTGCTGCAATGGTCTACCATGCCCCATAGTAACATAGGTAATCCTTATAAAAGTTGGATCTGTATTTTTCTGAAAATTCAAAATGGGAGTGAAAACAGAACGACAGATAATTGTTAGGTGTTTCTGGTAAAAAAAAAAGAAAAGTAATGGTCTCATGTAGATAATCAATAAATAAGGGATTAACGAAATGACTAAAATGAAAATTAGTTTCACTATTTTTCAATAGCAAAGCTCCATATATGTGAGAAGGAAAACTAGAAAGATATGCATGTCGCATCAGAATTAATAAATAAGGTTGTTGATTAATTGGTTTCCATATCTTTCAATACGTAAAACATATATAGAAAGAATCAGAGGAAAACCAGTTGCGGTGTCTGCCATGAGTATTCATTCCATGGTGCCACGAGATATATCCATATTTCAGGTCCATCCTTATATCGAACGTTAACTCTCCATGCTTATCCTGGAATTGGAAACATTTGAAATTACCGAAGGCCTACAACAAAAACTACGCCTTCTTATTGGAACTTTTTAAAGTAATGCTGCCTTGACCTTACCCTCAATGAGTGAATCATAGGTCTTACAAGTAAAAACAAAAAAGTAAGGCAATGAATCATCCATTATTGCAGACATAAAAACAAAAAAATCGTTCAATGATCATCAGTTAAGAAAGCAAATCTGGATCACTCAAAACACAATCATGAGCAAGAAACTCTCAACATCAAATTCCGGTACGTGAAACATGGCTGGCTTGCATGTTGTCATGTCTTTTTCTACTCATTCAAATAACTGGAATGATTTTGCATTGTTTGTCAAATGCTGAAATCTTATTGATTTTCTGGGTAACAATCACCCTCACGCAAAATTGCAATTCAACAACCAAACTAGAGAATTTAAAGAATGATTCGTCTCAATTCTTTGTGAAAATTGCCTGCAATTAGTAGATAATAATTTACCTATCCAACAACAGTCAAAAGTGAAACCAAATAGGGGCGATGATTTCTTTTAGACAGGCTTCCTAAAAATTAGAAATATTATAAACACCTAAGCAAAGACTTTGCAACAAATTATATAGAATATAAAATAAAGCATTTTATGCCCCCTAATATTATATCATTGGGTTGATCACGTTTCTAAGTTGGCGCATTCAAGGTGAAGCAGACGGACGATAATCTGGGAAAATGATACCTGAAGGCAAAGGCGCGGGCTCTCACAACTCACGCGTTTTCTTGATTGGTTGATTTAAAAAAAAAAAAGTCCCTCTTTTCACCCTTTGTTGGAATCTTTTATCCTTGTGATTTCAGATGAGTAGGAAATGTCGAATTGAGAACTGGTTTCGGATCCGATCCTTTTAGGATCAGGAGATTAAACAAAGTGACTTCAAGAAAATAAACATATCAAGGGACTGCAAGTCATAATTTTAATTGAAGAAATAAATTTCATTTGTATCCCTTTCTATACATGATTCTACAACTAGATTATATGATACCAAAGTTGTGTTCCTATAATTTTCATTGGGATTGTAATAATAGCCCATTTCCGGACTTAAAATAATAACAATTTCATATTATCCTTACATTACGTATGTGGACCAGAAATATTATTATCGTACTAATAGCTGGTATATAAAATAAAAAAAGTATTTTATGTTTTAACATCCATGATTTTTTTTTATTTACAAAGTCCTTAAAATCATAAATTCTGAAATAATGGCAAAACAAGTTGAAAATTAATTTTGTACACCTTTTATTTGAAATCCTTATCGAAAATGGTGTAAGTATATATTTATTCGAGTGGAGGTGTGGTTGAAAAATTTGCTTGGTCAGATAGTATTGATTTTATTGATAAAAATATTATCTTTAGATTGACTGAGTTTTAGAATTAAACTTACTAAAAGTTTTAACTTACCATGTGTATAGTTTAAACTCTCAAATTTTAAATAAATTATACTATTCAAAAAATTGCATGGATCTTAAATCTAGAAGCTATAATAATTGTAATATACAAAGAATCCATATAATTATGTGGATTTTTCAATTAATTATAGATGGAGCCCTGAGCAACAGACCAACTCAATTAAATCAGAAAGAAATATATTTTAAGACTTAAGTAACAGGTTTGAGAAGATTATAATTCATCAATGTCAAAATATTATAATATTTCAAAGCACTTATCACAGTGATACGTGATTTAATACCATTATCAATGACGAATTATAATTACCATCTATACAAATGGGTCATCCATCAATTTTGAAGTTAAAGTTTTGACATCATCTCATCAACCCTAAAGCAGTGGCTCTGACGTGATGGGCAGGTATTTCAGAGACGAATGGGTTTGTCAAAATCTCAAACCCTCCTGTTTGTGTCCTGCAAGCCCAGGCTAGAATCACAGAACCACATCCCTTTCAATTTTTACAACAGCATATATTGCCATTAGGTCAGATAGGGCTGTGAGTTTCAAACCAAGCAATTCCTCTGACCCGTACTCCAAATTCCCAAATTTGGATCCTAAGCCCCAAGAAGTTTCACCTCTGTTCCGAAAGTCAAACACCCAATCAACCAAATTAAATTCTCTTTAGGCCTTGTCTCAATTTGGCCTTCTCACAAAGCAACTTAGTAAAAATGCTGAATGAAAACACATCAGCGCTCATGGTAGCTTACCTGTCTGCAGTGTGCTCAGGGCAAATTACTAAGTGTTCCCACACACAACGTGCGTCATTGTGGATCCTGTTCCGTAGTCAATATAATCTTGGAGGCCGAGAATCTCCCAATCTTCCCCATTTAATTCCATCAAGCAACATTGCCGCCTTAACTCTCATGAATCTGGCAACATTCTTACATTTTTTGCAAATCTCTTAGGCTAGTAAGCCACCTTTGATGACTCATATCTCCTCTCCAGTTTAGTACTGACCTTTGAATTGTGGTTATGATGTTGTCTAAACTTCAGTGGGCATGTAATCACCAGACCAAGCAGCTCCTTGGCAATGTCCAAAGTTTTTCGTTGGTGCCTGAGGGCGACCGATGCTCCAATCTGTGAGTTCTTGTCCCTGTCTGGATTCGTGAAATCTTCTTTGCAATCTCAGTTTTGGGTTGGGCAGTGTGCCCCTACCTCCAAATCCGCCTTTATCTTGATTCTTTCTCTCTAGACCCTTTACAAGTAGCAGTAAATCTTTGTACCTGAGCCTGCCAGAATGTAATCAAGCTCCCAATCTGAAGCTCTTCGTGAACTTCTTATCCTATTTTTAGAGCAGCATTCAAATTAAAACTCCACTGATTGGGCAACCCCAATTGTCAAAACTTTGACGAAGTCTTTTCTTGTTCACGGGAAGCTTGGAAGTTAGGAAGTTAGGCTCTACCTTGGCATTGATCTTAAAAACTCAACCCAAAATATAATGGGACACTAAAGACTGAGCCTGTGGAGATGAAATCCAACATGGCGTCGTGAGAACAGAAGATCACAGGACAGAGACAAAAAGCTGACCAACCTTGGCTTGAATGATTAGACTAAGTGCTGTTAAACCTTCCTCAAGCCATCGTAACAACCCATACTTGCATTGGGCGTCGCTAATGAGTCAAGTTCAATGATAGTCCCATAGCCTTAGCTGGTGCGTGCTCTCAGACTTTGAACTGTTGATGTCGATGCCTACGTGATTATCATTGATGTCTGAGAACTCGTGGTTCTCTCAATTGCTTTCGAGTTCAACGGCAAAAACATGGTTAGTTTCATTCTTCAAAGTTACTCCTCGTTAGAAAACCCAAGAGTACTGACTGGGACCAGGCACCGAGGCCTGTTGGAGGGCTATAACAGAAGCGATACCGTAGGCACTAGGAGTGAGTATATGGAACTCAGGAGGATGCTGAAAATGAAGGTGGTGGAGAGAAAACGGTGCCGTTTGTAATGCTGTTGACCTTTTTGCAGAAGGTATTGGTGCAGAGGTAAAAACATGGCAATTTGTCCTTCCAGGTCTATAGTTGGTTATTCAGGGTCTCCATTTAAGAGTGGATTGACACTATCCGTCCGGCTTGGGTTGACTGAACGGAATGGTATAGATGAAACTTGGATTTTATCTTTGGCTGTGGGCTAATCGATGATGATGATTGATCGTGGAGAGACGCAATGGTATTGGAAGCTTGAGCCATGGCTTATCTCTTGTCGATGCCTAACCACACGTATGCATCTATATAAATAGAAAATTAATTGGAAGAAAATGGAGGTCCGAATAGTAGCGGCTGGATGATACAACAAATACCAGGCCGCCTGGCCTGCAAACGTCGAACTCAACGACTCAAGTCTCTCTTTGAACAGTAAATATTTTTACGTTGATGTGTGTTAATGGACTCTGTTTGTTGGTGCCACATCCACTTTTGCAGTGCGTATTACTTCTCATTTACCCGTACTTGGACCATTTCGGTGGAAATCACCATATGCATGCATGGACAGGCGATAAATTATGAATAGATGGGGAGATATTTTAGGTTCCAGTGACTGATCGTTTAAATCATTGGCTGCTGGGAGGCTGAGGCTCTCCACATAAAAAATAGCCTCTGGGCCATCAGGTTAAAATTGTGAATGTGAGTTGATTAAGTCAACCCGCGTGTACCATGAATACACCAATGGCGTAAATCATGAGGAATGAATTGAAATTTGCTTCTTTCTTTTAATGAGACGCTTTCCTCGTTGTGACAAAATCTTCTGATTCTCAAAATCTTTGAGCAATGGTATGATTGATTTATTACACTAGAAGGTGTTGCATAAAATTGAGGTCAGACACTGTGGTTGGGATTATAATACTAAATAATTTGATAAGCAACATCTTTATATTTGAAGTTAATTTAATTTGATTTTACATTAAATATTATAAAAAATCTGTGCGCAATAATTTTATTGATTATTATTTAATTTATATTTATTCTACATGCTGTATTTATTTATGAATTCTCTTTTTTAGAAGCATTTGTAATTTAAAGTCACAACATCTCAATACAAGCAAAATATGTTCTCTAAATCCAGATTCAATCGGTGCAGTTAACTAATTTGATTGGATTCCTTCAACACTGACAATAGGTCAACAATGATAAGACCAAAGAAATTTACAGTCATAAACTGAGAAAAGAAATCTATGTCGTTTGGTTGGGTGGAAAAATTAATTTTAAATATCATTGGTTGTGTTTCAAGAACATATCAATGAAATCCTTATGATGCAATTTTTTAATAGCAATTCTACCTACAACACACTTTATTGAAATTTTAACTTCTTCATTTTTTTTTTTATATATATAATAAGGCCTGATGACATTGGAAGCAAAAATGTTCAAATTTCTCAAAGTCTTAACAACAACGTGATTTGTTGCACTTTTTTGAGTTATGGTTAAATCAAGTTAATAGATATAATTAATTAAATTTATTACCCGCAGGCACCAACAATAGACTAAACAATAAATGGACAATAAGACAAGTACAGTCACCTTCCTTCCAAAGAAACTTCCGTTGTTTGGTTGGTTCAAAATTCAATTTAAATATTAGACAAGAAAGCCAACCTCCTCCTGGAGTTTATTTAAATAATCATAAACTTCGTTAATTTTATAACTAGTACTCTTTTTAATGATTATACCTTTTGATTATAATAATTCAAAATTGACTTTAAATAAAATTCTACAATAAATACATAATAATAAATAGTCCAATATATAAAATAATGTAAATTTACAAAATCAATTTTAATAATAAAGATTATTTTAATATTATTAACCTATCATATATAACTTTTATCCTTTAATAAAATAGTTTCATAGATTAATAATATAAAAATAACTAAAATTGGTAATTCAGTTGGATGGATTCGGATCAATCGATCGATCTTCGGATTGTTGGATTGGTGAAAAAATCATCTGATTATAATCCAAGATTCATGGTCAATCATCCGTCAAATATTATATTCGGATCGGATTCGGATTTGATGGATAATTCAGGAGTTCTCACATCGGTAATATCATATTGAAATTGGATTAGGATTTGCTCAAATACATCAAATGAATTGAAGTCATTTTCAGTTGCAAGGCAAAAGTGGAATCAGGCAAACAAGAAAAAAAAAGCAGCAAGCCAACAAATAGAGAAAAAAATACAAAAATTGAAAGTCTGAAAAGATCTACTGCAATTTTTGAAAATCAAAGTATCTATTCTTATTCCTACATAACTACGCAAAACTTTGATAGATCGACTCTGCTTTGAAACCTTGTAATAATCAAATAGATGCATGTTATTGGGTTTGGGACATCAACTTGTGGTTGCTGACTTGGTGGAAGGCATTAAGCGTGCAGCTCACTGCTCATTGTTGACTTAAATGATGTGCAGGTAGGCGTATACGCGTCGACTATGAGACTGAAAGAGATTTGGTTTAGAACTTCTCGATTATTTGGGTTAAATGAGTTAGTAAGTAAAATTTGAAGTGCCTCCCAATTCTTTTGGGGTGGGAGTTAAAAAGTTCTTCTCGATTAGTCGTTGTTTGGTGAGTTGTGACCTGAAAATTAATCTCAATCTCAATTCTTTGGATGGGTTCATGCTTAGACCTCTGATGCTTAGATTCGATTCTTTGGCTGGGTTCATGTGATTGCAAGGGCTTCTTTCATCCTTTCTAATTTGGGATTTTAGGGATTTAGTTTAAGGCTGCCATTTAGCTTTTATTTATTTATTTATAGTTCAATTAATTTTTTTTAATTGCAAAGTGCAATCCGATCATATTGATCGGTGTTGATGAAAAACCCTTTTGCCTTTTTCCGAGGATCTTTATACCAACGCTTTTAACATGTGGTGGTTTTGAGAATATACCAATTTCTTCAACTTGCTTATTTGATATTTCAGTCGAAGTAGAATTGCATCTCTATCTCGTTAAACCTACATTCACAAAAGTGGATCGAGGCAGTTTCTTATGCACAATATCTCCGCCTAGGGCTGTACCCAAAAGAAAGGTTGTATTTTAGGGGCTTGATTTAATTTAGATTTTAAATGGCTAACGATTAAACCACTCGGTTATATGGAAAAAACAATCTAGTTTTAATTTGTAGCTTTTCCCTCTCTCCTCTCTTTCTCTCTTATAAATTCGTTTCTCTACTTTATAATAATACCCCATGATTTCAGTTCACCCATTTTATGCCCCCCCTTTTCGGGTAGTGGCGGTATGGCAATGGAATTTCCCAATTGTCAAATTGTGGGTAAGCGTGGGACCTGTATCACCTCTCGTGCAGTTAGCGATGGCGTAGCGTAAATGATTCGTGAGATTTCTCTCCTTGGGGATGAATGTAATCTTTTCGATATATATCTGGTCTTTATTTCTTTGGTACAGATAATCTCTGGTTGATATCTTCCCACGGTGACTGTGATCCACCAGGAGGTGAGGATGATAGCATGGATTTGGTAGATACTCTTATTTGACCCATAACAGGTCCGATTTCGTCTTGCAGGTGAAGAAACGAGATGAGAGTAAAGGCTTCATGTCAATTTGCAAACCTAGGAACCTACCGATCCGGTCCTCGTGCCTTGTGTGGTGGATCCCGAGGCTCCTCCTCTCATCTAGGGGAGATTTTGGCCGGGTGTGACGCCATCATCTCATCTAGTATTTAATTGGGCTTACGCGATACCGTTAGGCCTCTTATATGATGAGTACGTGCGGCTTTCCCGACTCTTACGTGTTGAAATTTGAACTTGACTAACCGTCTGGATGTCACGGTGAGTGAGTTGGCATCCAATGACGCGTTTCATTTCCCTTTTTTTCGTTTCAAATCCTAGACCAACTTCTGGATCATCATCGTCGTTTGTTATTCATTTCTGGTAAATCGACTCGTACTGAACTTTTGCTCGCACTTTCCGTAAGATCTGGCAGGTCCTTTCTGTACAGCGGTAGCTATTATTATTATAGATTTGGATCTATTCGTGTAGTTTTAATCTCTTCTAGTTATTTGTTGATTGGGTTTTTGTATTGTGGGTTACGTATTTGGCTGACTTTTCTTTGTACCCATACATTTGGATATTTGTGCTTTCCTTTTTAAACTTGTCAAATGGAAAGGAAAATATTATGAATTAGATGAGGTAGAGATGAAGGATTCATCCTATCTGTTTGGTAGGTGATCTCTAGCACTCCCTCTGCACTTAGCGTGTGCTCCCTCCTACCAACAGGGATACTCACGAATACCACGCCTTACTACTCCTTCCTCCCCGACTGATTAGAGCTTGCAGAACCAGGTGGACCGCATCAAGAGCTCTGGTGAAAACCATAGTTACGGTGCATTTGAGTCCCTGAAGAAAAGGTGCAATGATGAGGGCGATTACGAGCAGCCAGAACCCACAGAAGAGACACCGTTGGCCGTTATTTAGGGTGGAAGCGATTTCCTCAAAGCCGACTATAGCTTAAACCTTGCCTACCGTGATCCGCTCAAGCAGAACTATAACATACCTAGCCTAAAGAGGTTCGCTTATAATCCCCGGAAAAATGCTCCCAAATTTAAGCGTTCCATGGGTAGGCCTCAGAAGTGCGTGGCGATGCATCTGGAGAGTTTCTGAATTAGGAGCTCAGTTGCCCCCGGCGGTTATTTGCGAGATATTGGGTGGTATGTGCAGCTCACGGTCGGCTACACAAATGGGTGGAAGGATTCTCTCCTATGTATGTATATGGGAGAGGTCGGATGGGAGAAACCCTCCATGAGGGTAAAACATTTGTACTCAGTGTTGCGGAGTAGTCCAAAGCCGGTAAAATGCATTCTTTTTTAAATATCGACTCATAAAGAGAAGCCGATCCGGCAGTTCCTCCTCATGTATAAGTGGAAGAACAATTCTTCTTTCATTTGGAGGAAACTAGTGTCAGAAGCGAATTTCATTGGTGGTGATATTCACCTTCCGCTACCCCTGCTTTAATATGATCGTTTATTTATTAACTATTTTCTTTATACAATCGTCACTTATTTGGTTCTTTAAACTTGTTTGTTATTTAAGAATAATAGGGTTTGATTAAGCGATATTGAAAAGAGACCACTTGCTCGGTGGAGACTACTTTGGTAACGCGCTTACACACATCTGAATCTTCTTATCACCAAACAAATGCAGCCGGATAGCGTTTAGTGGTCATTTGAGATTGATAATAAGATCCTCAGTCTCTTATGACAAAGGAAGCGTAAAGTCGGGCTGGACTCGATATCCCTCTTCCGGCCGAAGAAAACCAATCTCCCCAAGGCTTGCTCACCTTTTCTCCTCTACCTCGAAAAAATAGTAGAGAGAAGGTGAGTGATAAGAGTCCGGTGGCATTCATTCCCCGAGAACGATCTCTCTCTTGCTTGGGACGGTGTACTATCGACCATTATGGGAGGGATTATAGAAATCCATGGGGTCGAAAATGGTCAAGGACATTGAGAGCATGAATCTCAATGAATTAATTTAAATTCTGAGCGTTTCCTTAATTGGCTACTACGTGGTGTCTTGTTACAAAACGAGGTCAGGCCGGTAGGAGAGTGATGATGGTAGGACTTGAAGAAAGAAAATTTGGAGTGTAAGCCATGAGATCAAAGAAATTTTAACGCGGTCATCCATAAGCGGTATCACGTGGATGTTGGGTCAAGAAAAGTGGTGAATCCAACTCTGCCAAACGAGGCGGTTGGGTGATTTGATTTGACCTCCAGACCCCTGAAATGCCTCAAAGTGGCTGAGATATCAAGATGGCCCTAGGAAATCAGTCTGAATGAATAATTGGCGGCGAAGGAGTCGTCTGGCGATGTGGAGTATAACTCATTGGGCTCGCTTTTCTTATAGAAAGTGCATCATGTTTGTATTAGCAAAGAAGAATATCGCTTAACTTACGCGCAAATTTGAAGTCGGACTGGTCTTAATATATGGCAAAAGGCCGACGAGGGATAAGGAAGCGGTGATTAGGATCGGTGGACCCATGGAAAAAAGTGGTCGAGGAGGATAAACAGTTGTGCTCATTCCCAAAGTAGGTCAGTCGGTGATTACTCGCTTCCGATGTTCTTCAATCCTCCTTTGCTTACACGAGATTCTTGATCCTTACTACCTGGTTCTTTGAACTTTCGTAATCTTTAGGCTTATTTTTGTATAAATTTCAAACTTTTCATTACATTTATGAAGCGTTTGGATGTTTATAAATTTTGGATCTTTGTTGGCCTTACTTCTTGGTTTTGCTCACCGGATTGTTCAAGCATTACCTTAATGCTAATTTTGACTTTTTCTTTCTTGGAGTTCTTTTGTTGGTAGTAGTGGAATAGGCTTCGCTGTCTTTAGTAAAATCTTATAAAATTACTGCTTTGGGTCATGAAAAGCGGAATAAACATTTTGACTTAGTAAAATTTCGTAAAAATTGCTTGCTGGTCGTTAAGCGTAGAGAAGTGAGGAAGACGAAACTTGCACTTAGTAAATTTTAGAAAATTGCAATGGTCACTTAAGCGATGAGGAATAAGCATTTGCTTGTCTTAGTAGATTTCGTAAAAATTGCCTCCTGGTCTTTAGGCGACCGAGTAGGAATATGCACTTGTTTGCCTTCGTAAATTTCGTAAAAATTACCCTCTTGGTCTTTAAGTACGTAAGCGAATAGGCATTTATTTATAATAAATTCGGTAAGAATTACTCTTTGATCCTTGACGTGGCGATTGGCATTGTTTGTAGTAAATTTGAAGTAAATTGCACCGCTGAAATTTCATGCTGAATTCATCTTTATTGAAACTTGTAGGATTCTGATATGAAATATATGTATGCCGTAAGTCGTCATCGTTTAATGAAATAACTTATCGAAATAAAGACTTGGTAACTAACACTTTTACAAGTGGAGTGCTTCTTGAGTGTTCATTCAATGACCTCTTGTCGTCATCTCAGGTACATCCGGGTAAAAGTGCTTGTAAGCTCTGGTCACTCGTTCGTATTACCCTGCATACGCGCTTCGTTGGGCAGTAAAAACCAATATGGTTAGTCCTTGTGTTTTTTTAAACTTCCCCAATCTCCGCCGCGCGCGCTTTGCAGTCGTTATACATTGCTAGCGCGATTCGTTCTTGACATTGGGCCCTTTCTGAGGCCGCTTCCACTTTAATCCTCCGAATGCAAGCTCAATACGCCGTCGCTCCTCGTTAAAGTATTCGGTCGATGCTTTGTCCAACTCCGATCTCTGGATTCGCCTCTATAACAGCCTTCGTAAAGCAATCGAGGGTTTCCATTAAGTGCGGCGATTTGTAGGTTGTCGGTAAGCCCATGCTTACTCCTGGTATCTAAATGCGACCCAGCTCCATGCCTTATTGGTTTTAAGAGTTTCTTTTATTACTTTGTTGGTCGCTACTTGGTCCAGTTTTCGGGGTGTCTTTGGGATGTAGAACTTGGTCCACTCCAAGTTTTGGCAAAACTTCTGCGAAGTTGTTGTTGTCAAAGCTGCCTCCCATTGTCTATACGACGATATGGGATCCGTGTCTGCAGATGATGTTAAAGTCAGAAATAAAGTTTAGCCGTCTTTTCTCGTGATTTGTTGAGACTCTATTTCTACCCTTGGTAAAGTAGTCTATATAATTGCATGTTGCCTCCTCTGCCACCTTGGGTAATGGGCAATCGGATCAATTCCCATTGGACAAAAGGTCATGGGGATGGCACATGATTGGTTAGCTTTTAAGAAATTTGACGGGAACCTCCAGAAGTTTCTGTGATTCTGATTCTTTGCCATTCTTTTTTGCATCGCACGTTTGGCGAAATATCTTTGTCAAAAGTGCATGAAAGAGTTCTAGTTCTCGCCCCTTTGTGGTTATACATATTTTCTGAATTTCCCTCGATCGTAATCTGGTTTCGTCATCGAACATCTGAAAGTATGAAATTAAAATCTCGTAAAGTATCAGTGTAAGCGTATACTCGGCATTTGATTTCGCACTTGCTTTTTGCCCTTCGGTAGAATGCCATCGCGGATGTAGGAGACAATAGGATCCGTCGAGACTCCTCGCAATGCTCACGCGATTATACTTGCCTACCTATGCTTGGCGAGGTCCCCTTAAGCCATTGGGCGGCTGGGTAACTTTGGATCTACAACTGCGGTTATTCTGGCCAACATGTCCGCTCGGTAATTCTTGTTTCGGGATATCTGCTTTATCTCTACCTCTTGGAACAGCCCGACCATCTGCTTTTCCTTTTTCAAATAAAACCCCATGCCTTCTTCCTCTTGCTTGATCGTTAGAGCTGAAATTGGGAATGCACTTCCGATTTACTTTCTAACCGTAGTGTATCGCGATCCAGAGCCTTGATGTATGATGAAGCTTACGTATTGACGATTGCATTCGTGCAGCTGAAATTCAAACTTCACTGCATAGGATATCTCGATCATACAGAAGCCCACAATTCATGCTCCAGGATCGTTTACCATCGTGACCCGTACCATTACCATTCCACACCCTTATTCTCTGTTCCTTTTGGTTGCTCCTCCTGAACTTCTTCCCCTGACTCGACACGGTCAACCATAAAATCCGCCAGAGCTTGGACTTTGATTGCTCCTCGGGGCCTATAGAATAGGTCGAATTCGCTCACGCCTTTACTAGCCTAAGCGACCGATACATCTGGTTTTGGAGCATTTCTTTGAAGAAAGGTCGATCCTGATTCAATCGGTGGACACGAAAATATATGGTCCCGAGGAGTTTGCGTCTTCTATTCGAATGTTTCATTTCTCCATGTGGATGCAGGTTTTACCTGCGTCCCAAGGCCTTACCAGTGTAGTATCGGTGTTACTTTCCTTCGTTGCTAAAGCTAGCCTTAGCTCATTTTGAGATTGTCAAGTACAAACAATTTGATCACGCTTCTCTTGGGTTGATAGTAATCGGTATGAGCGAGATATTCAATTGCCGAAACGCCTCCTTCGTTCGACAAATCAAAAATTTTCTCCGTTTCTTTTTATGGTTTGGAAGGTAGCCTTATCTGATGGCCAGATGAATCGGTTCAATCTGCTAATTTCCTGTAAGAGGCTCTGCGCTTATTAGCATTGGGGACCTTTCGTTGTATTATTATCGCGATATCTTTTCCGGGTTGCCTCGATCGCCGATGGCTCAGGGAATCCCAAAATTACCCGGTGATCCCAATGCGTTTCTCGGGTTCAACTTCACTCATTTTATCTTCCTCGAAGTTGAGGTCTCTAAAGTGTTGCATGATCCCTCCGGTTAGACTTTGTGATCGTATATCGTCATATACCTCCATAGTGTGCCGTAGTCGATAACTTAAAATCTTGTTCTGACCTTTGATGGGTAGGCTCACTGCGTTTTCAAGCTAAAGGCATTACCTGTAGCAAAAAAACCCATATTAGTTATAAATGTGGTACTTTTCCTCATCTTTCAAATCCGTGGGTGTCGATGGTTGTATGAAAAAGCATCCATGGCCCGAAGCGGTATGACCTTTATTGAGTCCAATTGATCTATTTTAGTAGGGAAAGCTATCCCTTCGGGCATGCCTTATTAAAAGATGCAGAAATCCCACATTCTCCATTTCCGTTAGCCTTTAACACGGTAGCTACGTTTGGAAATCGACAATTACTTGGCATCCCTTATAAATCCTGCTTTCAACAGCTTTTCCACCTTGACATTTATGGCCTCGTACCTTTCCTGGTTAAAGCACCTCCTTTCTGCCTCATTGGCCTTACTCCTTTCCTGATTGCCAACTCGCAAAGCGACCCTTGATCAATTCAGGCATGTCTTCCCATGCGACGACAAATATATTGGGAATGTTAGCAAGCATTTTATCGTAATTTCGCTTTTTATTGTCTTGCCAATCTGGGACCGATTCTTTTGCTATGGGTTATTCTTACTTACCAAAACCTCCTCGGTTTCTATTAGCTCACAATGGCGGTAGTTTTAGAATCTCCTCGGCTATCCAGGGTGGTAACTGTAGATATCTCCTTACGGCGTATGACTCCTCGCCATTCTCTGGTTGCCTTTTACCGCGCTTCTTGACTGGTTGACTACGGCTTGATGCAGGGTAATGCGTGGATATAACGCATTGACTTATCCTCATGAAAGGTCGTCCCAGTATCATCTGGTAAGGGTTTCTTTCTTCTACTACTACAAAATCCAACATCACTGTTTTTTCATACGGTTTTGACCCTATAATAATCGGGAGCTCGATGATCCCCATGGGGGTTAACTGTCCTCCTCCGAACCTCTTCAGGGATGTATTTGTTCGTTCTAGTTTTAAATCTAAATTCGTATCATTTGAAATAAAGTGTATCCAAATTTAAATGATGATACATGCGATAGCGTACGCTTAATCACCAATACATCCTCATGAGGATATAAGATACCCTCTTCGTCGTCATCTGTCCATATAATGGGAACTTGCCTCACTTTCGCCCTCTTGGCCGATGGCAAATTGAAAAGCACTTCTTTGCTGGTCATGGCGTATCTCCCATAGTTTATAGTTCTTAGTGCCTATCGAATCCAGATGATATTGGGCTCACATTATCGCACGGATAGTTGGTATTCACGTTCGACTCCTCAGCGCCGTTATTGTGATTCGATGAGGACAGTATGTATTCGTCCGGTGTCGGTTCTGCTTTGAATCCTCCACACGAATCTTTAGGTGTCATGACGTTCGTGATAGTGTGACCATGAGTGGAATTTGCAGAATCTGCTCTTATCACGTCGGTGAGCAGACTTTGTTATAGGGGTTGGAGGAGTTTCGTCCTCGATCCTCTCATTAACTCTCCATAGGGACTTTTAATGGGGTGTATTGTCTATATGCGGGCTCGATTCATTTGGATTGATCGGCTATCGTGGATGTCATCCGATATTATTAGTGCAGTCTGGGTTATTTCTAGAAGGTGTATGTGTATACGGGCGTTGTGATAAGGATGAGCAACTAACTGCTTGCGGAATTCGTTGCGCTCTGGGGAATGGGGGGTGTGGGCTGAGCTTCAATGTTGGGCTGTGCGGTCTCTGAGCCATGGAGTAGAATGAGGCGAGTTGATCTCGCTTGATCATGAGTTATTCGCTTTCAAACCAGCTCCCGTTAAGGTCTCGCTCTTTTCGTCTCAGCTCTTGGGTATTCACTTTTATCCTTGCCGATTTCTCCTCCTCGATTTCTATATCTCTCCTGTGCATACACTTGAATAATTACGCAGGGGCTTCTCGAGTTATACTCTGATCGACTATTCTCACACACTCTTTTAATCCCTTACACTGCGGGTGATTAGAAAGCTCGGATCGAAAGCCACGACTGGTGGTATCGTTTAAAATTCAGAAGAGATTAAACGTTTCCTCTTGTTTCATCCATTAGTTCCATTATGCTCATCCCCAGGGCTCTGAGGGCCCTTTCGACCAACTTTTGGCACATCTGCTCGTATCATTATATACTACCTCATGGCATATTGAGATACCATTTTTCGTCCTTGAGAATATCCTGTACACTTTGAGCTGAGTGTTGGTCACCTTTTGCGTTATGTCGTTAAAGCGTTCAATATGCACCAGTGGGTCACTTCGCCCGGAGTATTTGAGGTCGGGGAAGCGGAAATCTCTTGGGATTACAGTACCCATGATCTCGGCTGATAACGACGACTCTTCATCTAGCATTATCCTCCAACTCGGGGGCTTTCTCTTGTCCTGAATTTCCTCCATCACCTGCCCGCTAATCTGCTTTCGCCTCAGTTCTGACATTTGGTCGGGATGTAGCATTATCGATCTCGCTCATACATTTTGACATTTTCGAGCTCTCCTTCCATTGACATTGGCTCCATCGATGATTTTGATGCTCGTCCGGGCGAGGTTGGTCTTTCCGCCCGTTCACGCGCTCCCCTGCAGCCGGTATTTCTATGGGGATGCACCGTAGGGGTTAATCTCTTTTGGTGGGAGATTTCTGACTCTCGCCTCGAGGCGGTTTCTCTTCATCTCTCCCGCAGGGTTTCATAGTTCTTTCGTCCCTCATGCAAATAGCCACATTGAGTTTCCATTTGTTTCCGTCGTTCCAATTCGATCTTGCATCATCTTTCTAAACTTCATTTGCTATTTCTCGGAGAGTGATTATTAGTTTAATTATCCCTAAGGCATCCTTTGATATATCCATGTCGAATGTTCGTTTATCCAGGTGACTCTAATTTGGTGTAGCTTTTTATCCGAGATCCCCGCGCCAAAATGTTGATCTTTGAAATGTCATTTCTCACTTTGTGATCTTTATACCAACATATGGTGCAGTAGAAGATGCCAATTTCTTCTTGCTTGATCGCTCAAAATCCTTTGAAGTGAATTACTTCTCCTTACCTGTTAAACTGCGTTCACAAAAGTGGATCGAGGCAAATTGGTTTTACCGGTATAAACTCTCGATACTAAGTTAACAAGGTGTTTATGGGAAAACGGTTTGATTTAGATTTTTGAATGGCTTACGATTCACTCTCAGTTTATACAGAAAAACAATCTAGTTTTAATTTGGCAGAGTTTTCCCCCCTCTCTCTCCTTCATTTTCTCTCTTCTTCACTGGTTTCCTCCTCTTTTATAGCCGTCGCCCCATGTTTCCGTTCACCCTTCATGCCCCCCCTTTTTCGGGTAGTGGCAGCCCTTCATAGGACTCCAACCGCTAAATTGTGGGTAAACATGGGACACCGTGTCTTCCTCAACGGTTCTGGGCATAGCGCAATTGTCGTGATTTCGTGAGATCATGTTCCCGCTCCTTGGGGGATGGGTATCTGCTCGGTATATATCTTTGGTCGGTATATTCCTCTGGCTGGTACTCGTCTCTGGTTGGTTTATTTCAGACCGGGGCTAAGGTGATCTACCCCAGGGTTGGGATGATGGCATGGTTGAGCCGGTGCTCTTATTTACTTAACAATCGGATTGATCTGAATCCGAACTAATCCGAATTAAATCCGATCGGATTACAAAGTTTTTATCCGATCGGATTTGGAGGTCAATCTGAATCCGATCTAAACAAGTTCGGATTGGTTAGAATCGGATCAGATTAATCCAAATCCGATCCGATGCCCACCCTTAAAAACAACTGTATTTAACATTCGAAATTACTTGAAAAATCTATATTATTTTTTTTATCATGTCTTTATTAACATAAATATTAAAGTTAATTGTCTGATTGATGAATTTAAGTATTAATAAAATATGTCAAGACATACTGATAAAAGATTAATATTGAAATAACTAGCTTGACAGTTGACATATATATGTTATAATATTAGTTATATTTATTTTAATATTTTATTTGTAATTATAAGTTATTTTATTTATTATCTTTATCTAAGTATTCTATTTCAATTCTATGCATTATAAAATGTTTTATGTAATCGAAAAGGTAGCTTGATGAAAAAAAGGGGTACATATGGCTATTTTTGAAACTGAAGGGATCTATGTCATCGTTTTAAACTGGGGAGTATGTATGGCCTTTTCCTTAAAATATCATTAGATATTAGATAGTGATGTATTTTTCAGGAAACAGTTCTATCAATAAAGTCCATATGATACAATTTTTTATGCATAGTTCCACCACTGGGTTCGTCTCATGATGAATCCATTTGACTTGTGATCAATTTTTTTTTTTAAATACAGTGGAGCCTAGTAAAGATTAGGACAAAACAGAGCGGGGAATAGTATTCCCATACATATCATTACATAACCATTATCCAATACTCTCGGGTGGGTTATCAAAGTCATGAAAACCGAGAGGTAAAGATCCTGCCAACTTGGCCATGAAATCAGCAGCAAAATTAGCTTCCCGATATATATGCTTTATTGTAATTTGCCAATATGTATTCATTAACTCCTTGATGGCGTTGATAAGTGAAAGATGTGCATTAGGCTTTGTTCTTGTGGAAGAGATAAGTTGAAAGATATATTGGCTGTCCACCTCTGCCACCAAGTAACGGATACCCCGATCCCACGCAAGATGAAGACCTTGAAACAAACCCCATAATTCAGCAGAAGTCACCGAACAAAGACCAATGTTCATGCCAAATCTAAACTGCCACTTGCCAGAGCAGTTCCTCACTAATCCTCAAGCACTTGCCAAACCATTTTTTAATCGAGAACTGATGAGCATATAATACATACATATTTTACCCTTTATTATATAATTGCTAGTTATATTTATTTATTATTTTTAATTAATTGAATTATTTTATTGCATAGGAAATTAATTAGAGATTATGAATGAAAAGTACGTAAAGAATAACAATTGGACAACATTGAAGATCAAATCAATTTGTGGAAGTAATTAAGGAGATGTGCAAGAAATTTTGTTCGAAGAAACCGAAGCCAATAAATTGAATTCTCCATGTTCGTGCAAATAAAGAAGAAGGTTAAAGCTAAAGTGGGCAGCACATTAAACAAAAGCTTTAATTAAAGCTTTGAATGGAAAGTCAAAGTAGAATAAAGGAAGGAAATCAATAGTTTTGGCTTTTATAGTTTTCAATTACGTGGCCAAGCAAATAAAAGGCAAACCTTGGCTTTAGGATTTAAGAGGTGGGGCCCATTTCAAAGATTATAAAGGAGTTGTGGCTTTTGGAGAAGAAAAAGAGCCGCCAGAGTAAGAAGAGGAGCAGACGCAGGGTGGAGAGAGTATTCGGCAGCAGCAATTCAGCTTCCATGGCTGAATTTATTTATTTGTTTTTCCCCAATTCAAGTATGTTTATCTAATTTTCTTACAACGAGATTAAGGATAAACCCTATTCAATTAAATAATTATCTTTTTATTTAATTAATTCATATACGTTTCTTTTAATGATTATGGTTTTTATTTCATGATTAATTGAAGTTATTAAAATCTTTTAATCGATTACGCATTATTGATTGTTAGGATTAATATTCAATTAATTCTATGCTTGGATCTATAAAGTTTATACATGATTATCTTTTGATTTTATTCATTAAATTGTTTCATAGAGTCTTGGGAAAACTTTGTTATTGATATATTTACGAGATTCTTAGATATTATTAAGCGGAAAAGAACCTACATTAGATTTAATTACTTGGGCTTAATCATATCCGTAGATTGATTTCGAGTTGTCACTCCAAAATTGGGATTAATTAGTAATTAGATAATTACTTAGTTGAAATGGTGGAATTTAATTATCTTATTGAATTCTCTTTATTTTAATTGCTTCTTTAGTTTAATTGGTTTAATTTTCTTAAAACTCAATTTGCTCAACTAGGTTAAATTAATATTAATTTTAGATTTAAATTAGACTTTTTAATTTATATGATCACTGTGGGATCATTACAATTCTATTTACAGATTCGATGTGACTTTGCGAGTATATTAAAATTTTCACAACAAGAACCATCTGTATTCAATTTGAAAAAGGATTCCGGGGGAGCTTGCCAGCCAATTTCTTTGATTTTATTGGCACGAACAAAATTGAGACATGCTCTTGCAATATGGATATTATGAACCCACGATCTAATTTCCGTGACCATCTGAGTACAGCAAGGGGCATTGTGTGTGAAGATAAATTGGTTGCGCCAGACAAATAAGCAGGCCCATTCATCCACAACCTTCTTGATACCAACCCTGCCCAAGTTGAAGCATAACCAGTCACGGAGATCAAGAGAGAAAAAGGATTGCTTTTACATATCTGGAACCAAATGATTCTAAATTCTTTTTGCCACAACACAATCACGAAGGGCATGAATTACATCTTTTTTTTCCTGTCCACAATATTCACAATCCATAGAAATTTGGATGTGCCTCATAAATAGCTTCTCTTTTGTTTTAATTCTTCCATGCATTACCAAACCACAAGAAAATGCGAATCCTCTGGGGTCCTTTCAATGCCAAATCAATTTCCATATATGGGCATCATTATTGGAGATTGGATTATTAACATATTTTGGCCTTTACTCAACTTTCAGAAAGGGCGGCTCGTGCATCATCTTTCTCGTATACATGCTAGTTTAAGATAGCGATTTAGATTCCCATGCGCCTGCCTTTACTTTTACTTCCTGCCTTGAGCTACTGCACTTGCGCCCACTTTATCTTGCTCTATAGATCACTTAGTTAGAGACAATAGGCAAAGCATCCTTCTTCCCCACCAGTACGGGTATGATTGTCTGTGCCAAATCAAGCTCAATGTGCTTAATGCTTTCGTCTTATAGATTTTATAATATGAGTTCCGATCTAGTGTGCAAAGTA
Source organism: Citrus cavaleriei (assembly GCA_030448925.1). Lineage (NCBI taxonomy): Eukaryota > Viridiplantae > Streptophyta > Magnoliopsida > Sapindales > Rutaceae > Citrus > Citrus cavaleriei. The sequence goes on along the minus strand of JAUJEN010000389.1, from coordinate 79,148 downwards.
GGTCCCACGCAATACAATTCCACCAATAATAAATCACCACGTATGCAATCACATACTATAAGGTTCTCATAGTCACAAACTTAATCAAAATTCTTATAATATTGTTGTTAATTATATTTAGAGTGATGCTACTAGCACCCCCTCCAAACACCTCATGAGACCTCTTTTTATTTGTGTTTGCAGTTTTAACCCTGATGTTGGATTACACACCCCTTCTCTCTCTATTGGGGTTTTATTGGTTTTTAATTTTCATGTATAATAAAGATACAACTATTGCCTGAAGTAGATGTTGCAATAAATTGGCATGTAAAAATGTCATGATCAACATCAAGTTAGATAAAATATATAAATACAAGAATAGAGAGAGATTCCATCAATGAAAATGAAATTACTAACAAAGTCATTTAAAGAGATGGTAAAATGAACTTCAAAATATTATACTCAAATCCAAGTTCGTTATTAAAGAACTCATTTTTAATGAATTGCCTCAATTTGTTTCTTTTTTTTGGGAGTTTTGATATTTGATGAATTAATGAGTGGGTTTCCAATTAGAGATTTCTAATCATATCAAAGTTAGGGATTAGGTAAAAGAAAAAAAAAAGATTCAATATAATATTGGATAAAAGTATAAAATACAACACATTAGAGTCTATAACTTTTTATTTTTTATTCAAATAAAAGGTATATTTGATGCAAAATAGAAAGATAATTTAAAATTTAGAAATCCAAAGTTGCATACCATCATCCTTCTTGTTAGTCAAATGTACGAAGATTTCTTATGATTATTGCAACAATATCTACACAAAGAGTTTTTTTTTTCTTTTTTCCCTAATTTTATTATTTTATGAGAAATAAGATTGAAGGTAATTATGAAATAAAAATGAATATTTTAGAAATAATATAATTTTGGATGATGCTATTTAAACACACTAAAATATTTTATAAACCCATTTACTAAAAAAATCACTATTAAAATATAAAAATTAAGATTTTACTCTATTCACCAACCTTAAAACCAAACATGCAACTCGGATTATTTTAAACACATAAATATACCATCTAATACACCCATTGATTTCCTTCAAATACAAACCAATTTATTAATATAAAAATTTTGTGGATTAATATCAATCATCTAAACAGGTATTTAATTGGGATTAATCACATAAACTAACAAATGCGATTTAAAATTTTGCTTGAAATTTTCGTTTGCAATACATCCGGATGATTTTAAATAAATTGCCTATATACATGCCTCTAGTCATTGTCAATTTGTTTGCGTTATAACAAATTAGAACCAAAATCAAAATAAAAAAAAAAACCAAAAAAAATAAATATCATATCATAGTTAATAAAAAAACCTTTGCTGGAAAAGATTTTTTTGTTGGTTTCATATACTTTGTAACTAGACATCATTTTGTCTTTGTGAAAAGCTTATTTTGCAGACAAGCTTCAATTTGTAGTGTACTTGATGCTTAATTCTTCTGACGTTGAAGCTTGTCTCAAAGTGTATAACAATAAACATTATTCCTTTGTCTGGTTTCATGAGTCAAGATTGAAGGCATAGTATAAGCGGCTTTTGAAACTTGAAAGAAGAGCCTATAAATTAAATTATTTTCTTTAGTTTTATTGTCTTGTCTAATTTCTAAAATCGTAATCTAAATTTGGAGTATATCAGTAGGGAAAACTTGTGTGGTGCAAGAAAGATTGGATCTGGAATTAATTTCAAAATCATTTATTCGTAGACCCATATCAGTAACAAAAATATTTTTTTGAATATGCGTGTAAATAGTTCTTTGATGGGTTTGAATATCCTCACTCTAAATTTTTTAATATATTTTATTATTCCAACCAACAACGTCCCTCCCTCCCTCTTTTTGCTTTCCACGTAACTATTTCTTTTCTTCTTTATTTTTTTATTTGAACTTTTAGAATTTTCTTCTCCGAGAAAAAATCAATTTGAAATATGATGAAAATGATTTTTTAACATTTGGGCTTTTTACCACTACGGACAAACTCTATAAAACATTAATTTTTTGAAACACTTATTACAGCCATAGGCGGTGCCACGTTAGAACTAGGAGGGGCTCAAGGCCCCTCTAACTTTTCAAAATTTATAATTTTAATTTAATATTTGTCTCATTTATCATAAAAGTCTGTGTTAAAATTTAAAAATAACCAAAATATTTAAGTATTTATCTTTAACTTACAACCCACAAAGAAATTGTTATTTTGAGATTCGTTGCACTCTAACTCTCCTCACACAAAAAAATAGAAATTATTTTATCTTATGGAGTTTATCAAAATGATTTTTCTTCAATGAATCTTATGACACTTAAAATTTAATTTGATGTTTACATTACATAGGTGGGTTCTAATAACAAATTTTCAAAATTGAAAGAGATTGATAGGCTAACAAGAAAAATAGTTGATACTAAAAAAGATAAATTGTATTCATTAATTTATTTATTGATAACATTAGCATTGATTTTACTAGTTGTCGTGACTACGGTAATAAAAGGCATTTTCAACTATGAATTTGGTGAAAAATCGTCTGTAAAATCAGATTAGAGATTAATAATTGAGTAATATTATTGTTGCACATGTAGAAAAAGATTTATTTTGTATTATTGATGATAAATTTATTCTTTAACATTTTTAACATATGAAAACACGTCAAGATCAATTATAAATGTATTGAATATATTAATGAATTTTTATTTTTAGTACTTGTTACTTGTTAACCTTTTTTAAATTACATTGTTATTTAAACTTAGCCCCCGCTAACTTAAATTTTTGGCACCACCACTGATTACAGCTATGATATTTGCAAGTTGTGTTGTTAGAAAAATTTTAAAATCACAAGCGATACTTTCGAATAATATGCTTTCAAAGTTGAGAGGTAAACTCAAATGATGTGTTGTCCCCAATCAATTATTATTATTATTATTTTTTGAAAGGAAAGTAAAACTTTCATTTAAGCCACACTAAAAAGTACATGCAGGATTTCAGGGGGGAAGTTTCCCCACCAAATATCAGAATGAGCTCTTCCTAAAGCCAGATTAGCTAAAGAATGAGCACAAAGGTTACAAGAACGAGACACATGTTTTGCTTTAAACAAGCTAAATTCTTGCTTCATAGCTTGGATTTCCTGAACTCGCCAAAAGATTTCAGTACTGCTGGCTTTTCTTTTGTTGATCAAATTTGCTACCTCTAGTTTCGAATAATGACCTTTCACTTCCTTTGCAATGCATAAACCCCACTCAGCAGCTTCTGCTTCCACATAAGAGACATCTCCCGTGAACTTGGATTTCTTAATAGCTGCAGCCATGCACTTTCCTTGATTATCTCTGATCACTACCCCAAGCCCAGAGCATTGACTCTCTTTATCAGTGGCTGCATCCACATTAATCTTCATCCAGCCCTGAGGTGGAGGGGTCCAAACATTTGGCTTCTTCTTTTGCAAGTTTTCCCCATGCAACAAATTTGGAGATTTGGTTCTGCTAAAAGCCTCATTTATAGCCTCAGCTTTGGCCAGCAAAAGGTTTGGATCAAGTTTCAGACCTTCAAAAACAAACTTGTTTCGAGTATACCATATCACCCAAAAGGTGGTCACCAGCAGCTCTATGTCTACTCTACTCAACATCTTCTGAAGCCTCATCAATTCCCCCAACAAGTCTGAACTTCTCATATCTTGAAAAGCACTTGCCAAAGCTGAACTATGCCACACTTTCTTTGCTGCTTTGCAAGAGATCAAAGCATGCCAAGTGTTTTCCATTCCCTCTCCACAACGTTTGCAGTGTGCCTCTTGGAAAAATTTCCTTTTCCATAAATTCTCTGCTGTCGGAAGAATATTCTTTGTTGCTTTCCAAGCGAAAATCTTAATCTTCTCTGGAATATTGAGCTTCCAAATAACACCCCAGTTGTTTCCTCTGTTGCGAAAGTGGAAGATATGAAATTTCAATTTGAGAGCCACGGTATTTCTTAATGAAAATCTTCCATGTTTATCATAATGCCAGATCACTTTGTCCTCCATTTCTCTTCTTGGAAACGGAATGCTCGAGATTTCTTACGCATCATCTTTTAAAAGATTCTATTTGGATCTCTCTTCCATCTATTTTCTTTATCTATCAGCTCTGCTACCTTGGCTTCAGGAGACATTTTTGGGGTATAATAGGGTTGGAAAGTAGATGGCCTTTGGATCCAATTATCTCTGTAAATTAAAACACTCATTCCGTTGCCAATTCTCCATCTGTAGCCCTTTAGAATGACTTGCCGTCTCCACAGCAGACTTCTCCATATGTATGACGGATTAGAGCACATTGAAAAATTCCTTTCTGAAATATCGGCCTTGAATTCTGCTAGAGATTCTGGATTTTGGATCAATCTCCAGCCTTGTTTTGCCACTAAGGCTTGGTTGAAACTTGAGATGTCTCTAAACCCTATTCCACCACTAGTCTTTGCTTGGCTCATGCTCTCCTATTTTGTCCAGAAAATACCTCTCTTCTCCTTCATTTTGCTCCACCAGAAACCAGCTATAGATTGCTGAATATCATTACAAAGTCCCATAGGTATCTTGAAGACACTCATGGCATAAGCTGGAGCGACTTGAGCACTTCTTTTTCCCCCACTTGAAAACAAATTCTGCTTCCAGCTAGAAATCTTGCTCTGGACTTTTAATTTGATCTCATTAAAGAATGCCTTCTTCTTTCTTCCAATCATTGAGGGTAGCCCCAAGTATTTCTCATGCTCAGTCACCACATTAAGCTGAATTTTTTTTTTAATTGCTGAAATATGGTTTTCATGGATCTTGCCGCTAAAAAACATACAAGACTTCTCAAAGTTGAAGATTTGTCCAGATGCCTTAGCATAACACTCAAAAATATCCTTGAGGTGATGGCAGTCTTTGATTGAGGCTCTAGAGAATATCAAGCTGTCGTCCGCAAAACTGAGATGTCAAATGGAGATGCGCTTGCCAAATTTCAGCCCCTGGATGTGGTTCTTTTTCTCTGCTTGCCTCAGCAAGTTTGACAAGGCTTCTGCACAAATTATGAATAAGTAGGGAGATAAAGGGCAACCTTGCCTTAACCCCCTTTGGGGGGTGATCAATCCCTTTGGAGATCAATTGATGAGAACAGAGAAGGATGAGGTAGTGATGCAATCCATGATTAGTCTAACCCATTTATCCTTAAAACCTAATCTAATCATAACTTGTTTTAGGAAGCCCCATTCCACCCTATCATAAGCTTTAAAGATGTCTAACTTCAAAGCCACCTGCCCCATTTTTTTGCCTTTGCTATGCCTAATCTTATGGAGGCATTCATACCCAACGATGATGTTATCAATTATTAATCTGTTGGGAGTGAATGCGCCCTGAGATAAATCAATTACATCATCTAAAACAGATTTCAGACGGTTGGCAATAGTTTTCGCAACAATTCTATAAATTACATTGCACAAGCTTATTGGTCTAAATTCGTTCACTTTCCTAGGCTTTCCTACTTTCGGAATTAGAGCAATAAAAGTGTAGTTTAGGGGGGCAATTGTACCTGCTCCATTGAGGACATGAAGGCAAGTATTGATGACTCCTTTGCTGACCGATCTCCAGTGCTTTTGGTAGAAACCAGCCGGAAGACCATCAGGCCCTGGTGCCTTGGTTGGGCACATTTGGCTTAAAGCTTCTGTAATATCTTCCTTAGTAAATGGTTGTCTAAGATGATCATTCATTTCTGCTGACACTTTCGGAACCATTCCTTTCAAGGCCTTCTCCATTTGCTCGTGGGTTGGGTTGGATGTTGAGAAAAGCTCTGTGAAATATCCACAGATTTCTGTCTCTATTTCTTCAGCTTTCGTCCTCCATTGGCCTTGTGTATCTTCAACACCCCAGATTTTATTCTTTCTTTTTCGGGATGAAGCTTTTGAGTGGAAGTATCTTGTATTTTTATCTCCCTCCGCAAGCCAATCAGCCCTAGACCTCTGCTTCCAGTAAATCTCCTCATTCAGCACCAAGTGATGAATCTTTCGCTCGATACTTTTCACTTCTTCCCCTTTCACATACTGCCTATTGTGAGCCTGGAGCTCCTCGAGTCTATTCCGCAACTTCTCCAGCTTTTTCTTACTGTCCCCGAAGGCTCTCTTACTCCAATGCATAAGTTCCGCTAGTGAATTTTTGCTAGTCTTTTGGAATAGCTGGACAGTATTGCTCCCTGACCAGCTCCCCATTTCTGCCCAATTTCTCTGAATTATGTCTCGGCATTCATCATATGTGCTCCAAAAATCCTCGTAGTGGACCCTTGAGAGAGTTCCCCTATGGTTCTGCCCTCCATTCCCCCTGCCTATAACATCCAGCATAACTGGGCTATGGTTCGAACACCAACTGACCAGGTTTTTTGCAGCGTCATCTTGGAAGCGTTGAGTCCATTCTATGCTACCTAAGAATCTGTCCAGCCGCTCCTCAATGAAATGAGTGCCATATCTCCTATTAGACCATGTGAATGGATACCCTGAGCAGCCTAAATCTTTCAAATCACACTCCTGAATAGCTTTTCTAAACTCACTAATCATGTCAGCCTCTCTTTCGTTTCCTCCCATTTTCTCTTCTAAGTGTAGAATTTTGTTAAAATCACCAAAGCACAGCCATGGAGATAAAGACAAACCTGCCAGTCTTCTGAGTAAGGTCCACGTATGTTTTTTCTGACTCGTCTCTGGATGTCCATAAACCCCAGTGCATCTCATATGATTTCCATCTTCATTGTCTACTTCAGCATCAATGTGATGGTTGCTGAAGGAGGAAATGCTTACCCTTATGTCAGAGTCCCAGAGCAAAGCTAATCCACCACTCTTTCCGTTGCTGCTAACGGCAAAGCAATTATTAAAATTCAACTTCAGTCCCACATTATTCATATGTATAGTCTTCAGCCTTGTTTCGCACAAAAACACCAGCTGAGGTCTATACAGCTGGAGGAACTTTTTTAGAGCTAAGAATGTCCGGTCGTTCCCCAACCCCCGGACATTCCAGCTTAAAATTCTCATGGCTGTCGGCGGGGCTGGTCCTCAGCCTCCGCCGCTTGAAATTTGTTGTGAGTGAGATTTGTTTCCTCCTCCACCTCCGTGCCATCCCAGTTCAATGTGTAGCTTGAAGAAAGCAGATTACAGGAGCTGGTTTTAGCTGAATGAATTTTTTGGGGACTTTGAATCCATGTTCGTTTGTGGCTTGGGCTTTGTTTTATTGAGTCACAAGCCGGCCTTTTGCCCACAATAAGCCTCTCTTTACCATTCCCTTTGTGACTAGCACTTCTGGCTTGTAGCTTCCACTTCCGTCTTTTGGGCCGCAATGCTTTTGAACTTGGCCCATTATCGATTACCCCTTCCAAGTTTAAGTCTCCACTCTCCTGACTCAAGCTAGCATCTAAAGTTTGTTTTGGCGCTGAGTTGGGCGCCAATTTTTTGCTTGTGTCTTCCCAAAGCTCTTTTCCCGCTTCTTTTCCCCCTCTGTTGGAAACCTCTGTGTTGTCAGTTGAGTTTTCAGCGGTCATTAAACTAGGTTGCTTCTGACGAGTATCCTGCTGCTTTCTCGGTTCAAGAGTCATCTGCATTAAATGCTTATCAGCCCTAGTTGCCTGATCTTCGGTTTCTCCTGACCCCGGTTGGTTCATCTCTAGTTCGTTTGCACTTAGGTTCGAGTCATCTTTTTGTGGTTGGTTTCTTCCATGAAAATCTGCTTCTCTGGATTCTGTGAAAGGATGTTCAGCCCTTCTATTCCATCTATCTCTCCCTCGATTTAATTTTGTTTTCTCAGCTTTGGACAATGTCCTCATGTAAACTCCATACGGCAATTGCTCTTTTGGTTGCCCATTGTAAGCCGAGCACCGCTTGAATTGATGTCCAATAATTCCACAGCAAAAGCAAAAATCAGGGAGCCGTTCATACAACACTGGCAACTCCACTTCATCATCCTCATCCTCCAGCTCTAAGAAGACCATTTTCTGCAACGGTTTCGTAATATCTATGGATACTCTTACTCTTACATAGAGCCCAATGCATTCCCCCTCATCATCAGTTTCTACTTCTAGCACCTCTCCTAATAATCCCCCTAGCTTCTGGACATTTTCCCTCTCCATACATGCTAACGGAACATTGTGAATTTGAATCCAAAATGCTGCATGTGTGAATGCTTGCTTTCTCATGTTTCCAATCCCACTCGGTTCTTTAAGGACAATCAGGGCTCTATCAATATGCCATGGCCCCCCGGCCAATACCTTTCTTTTATCAACTTCCAGCCCAAATTTGAAAATAAAAATATTATTACCTAAACTTTCAATTTTAACTTCCTTGGATGTTTTCCATTCCTTTATCAATTATTACTATTGATAATAATTGATTTTTTTTATGACAAGCATTAATTAGACACTTTTCAATACCAATGGTAAATAACACGTCATATTGATGCATAATGTTATTTTAGACTTAAAATTTGTATCACAACTTTGTGAGTATAGATTATTTGATTTAAATAAGAAGTTTTTTAATGGTGTCGTATAATATTTTACAATATTAATAATGAGATTGTTTTAGACCCTTATTTTAATCTCTAACATTAGTTTAATTAAATGGATAAATAATTAGTTAATTAATCACGTAGACCCTTTTAGTTTTATAAATGGTCATATAACCCCATTTTTAATGATTATACCCTTTGCTTATAATAATCCAAAAATTGAATTTAAATAAAATTCTACAATAAATGCATAATAATATTAAATAATCTAATATATAAATAATGTAAATTTATAAAATCAATTTGAATAATAAAAAATTATTTTAATATTATTAACCTATCATATGTCTTTTATTGTTAATAAAATAGTATCATAGATTAATAATATAAAAATAATTGAATTTAACATTCAAAATAACTTGAAAAATCTATATTATATTTTTTTTTATCATGTCTTTATTAGCATAAATATTAAAGTTAATTGTCTGATTGTTGAATTTAAGTATTAATAAAATACGTCAACACATACTGATAAAAGTTTAATATTGAAAACACTAGCTAGACATTTATATGTTATTATATTAGTTATATTTATTTTAATATTTTATTTGTAAGTATAAGTTATTTTATTTATTATTTTTATCTTAGTATTCTATTTCAGTTCTATGCATTATAAAATGTTTTATTGACATCAAAGGGTGAAACAGTAAACAAGGGGTCCATAAGTCCATATGGCTATTTTTGAAACTGAAGGGATCTATGTCATCGTTTTAAACTGGGGAGTATGCATGGCCTTTTCCTTAAAATATCATTAGATATTAGATAGTGATGTATTTTTCAGGAAACAATTCTATCAATAAAGTCCATATGATACAATTTTTTTGTGCATAATTCCACCACTGGGTTCGTCTTATGATGATGAATCCATTTGACTTATGATCAAAATACCGTCTCACTACGTAACCTACTTTGGCCTTTGCTTAACTTTCAGAAACAATGGCTCGCGCATCATCTCCCTCTTATACATGCTATGCTAAGATACCGATTTAGATGCCCATGCGCCTGCCTTTACTTTGACTACCTGCCTCGAGCCACTGCACTTGCGCCCGCTTTATCTTGCTCTAAAGATCACTTAGTTAGAGACAACAGGCAAAGCATCCTTCTTCCCCGCCAGTACGGATGTCGTTGTCTGAGCCAAATCAAGCTCAATGTGCTTACTGCTTTCGTCTTATAGATTTTATAATATGAGTTCTGATCTAGTGTGCAAAGTAGGTCCCACACAATACAATTCCACCAATAATAAATCACCGCGTATGCAATCACATATTATAAGGCTCTCATAGTCACAAACTTAATCAAAATTCTTATAATATTGTTGTTAATTATATTTAGAGTGATGCTACTAGCACCCCCTCCAAACACCTCATGAGACCTCTTTTTATTTGTGTTTGCAGTTTTAACCCTGATGTTGGATTACACACCCCTTCTCTCTGTCTAATGGGGTCTTATTGGTTTTCAATTTTCATGTATAATAAAAATACAGCTGTTGCCTATTGTAGATGTTGCAATAAATTGGCAAGTAAAAATTTCATGATCAACATCAAGTTAGATAAAATAAATAAATAAAAGAATAGAGAGAAACTCCATCAGTGAAAATGAAATTATTAACAAAGTCATTTGAAGAGATGGTAAAATAAACTTTAAAATTTTATAATCAGATTCACGTTTGTTATTAAATAACTCATTTTTAATAAATTGTGTCAATTTTTTTTTCTTTTTTTTTGGGAGTTTTGATATTTGATGAATTAATGGGTGAGCTTCAAATTAGGGATTTCTAATCATATCAAAGTCATGGATAAAGTAAAAGGAAAGAAAAAAAGAATTCAATATAATATAGGATAAAATTCAATACATTAGAGTTTATAACTTTTTAATTTTTAGTTCATCCCTAACTTTGATATCATTGAGATCCTTGATTAGAACGTTTCTATTAATAGGTACTTTATATTCAAATAAAAAGTATGTTTGATGCAAAATAGAAAGATAATTTAAAATTTAGAAATCCAAAGTTGCATACCATCATCCTTCTTGTTAATCAAACCTATGGAGATTTCTTATGATTATTGCATTAATAGTAACTACACAAAGAGCTTTTTTTTCCTAATTTCATTATTTTCTGAGAAATAAGATTGAAGGGTAATTGTGAAACAAAATGGATATTTTTAGAAACAATATAATTGTGCTTGTACTAATACGCACAATTATATAAATAAAAAGTATTTTATTTTGGTACCAACGTCCACTTGATTTTTTTATTCAAATGATACAAAATGATAAAATTACAAAATAATGACAAAAACAAGCTCAAAATCATTTTGTACGTATGTTTATCATTGGTCTTATAAAAAAATAACACAAAAGTAAATCTTCGAATTCAAGTGGGAGCCATTAAAGGTGTAATTTATGGCGAGATAGTGCCTTCAATTTTGTTCAACTAAAGACATTGTCTTTAGTTTACACAAATTTTTGAACTAAACTTACTAAATCTTTAACTTGCAATATGTGTATGAATTCAAACTCTCGCGAAATTTAAATAAATTACGTAGATCTAAACCGTAATATACAAGGAATTCACATACTTATGTTGAATTTTTCAATCAAATTATTAATGGAGCTTACAACAAACCCACCGAACCAACTCAATTAAATCGAAAGAAAAATATTTTAAGACTTCGAAAATATTGAGATTTAAAAAGTTTATAACGTTGATCAATATCAAATATTATAATATTTCATGCACTTATCATGGTGATACGAGGTTTAATACAAAGCACTCAATATTTAATTATAATTACCATCTATACAAATAGATCATCCATCAAAATTCACAGATTAAAAGTTTTGAAGCATCATCTCATCGGCCACCTGAAAGCAGTGACTCTGCAACAGACGATGGGCGAGTGAAGCCCATAGAAGGCGGATTCGACACAGCAAAATCATCAAAACCCTCCGGGTACGTAATCCCACTTGTTGAAAGCCTAAGAGCTGAAATCGCAGGCAGAGCCACATCCCTTTCCAAAATTTGCACAACTTGGCGCATGCTCGGCCTTGCCGTTGGGTCCGAATGAGAGCACAGCAACCCAAGTTTCAAAACCAGCTCCAACTCCTCAGCCACATACTCCGTTTCCAAATTTGGATCCCTAGCTTCAAGAAGTTCACCTCTGTTCCAAAAGTCAAACACCCAATCAACCAAAATTAAATTCTCTGATGGCCCTTGTCTCTGAATTGGCCTCCTCCCGCAAGCAACTTCAAGCAAAAATGCCCCAAATGAAAACACATCAGCGCTCGTGGTGACCTTGCCTGTCCTAGTGTGCTCAGGGGCAAGGTACCCAAGTGTTCCCACAACATGTGTCGTTTGTGGATCTGTTCCGTGGTCGTATAATCTTGCCAGGCCGAAATCTCCCAATCTTCCGTTTAATTCACCATCAAGCAACACGTTACTTGCCTTAACATCTCTGTGAATCACAACTTGTTCCCACTCTTGGTGTAAATAAAACAGGCCTAATGCGACACCTTTGATGACTCGAAATCTTTGTATCCAGTTTAGCGTGACCTTTGGTTGGTCATAGAGGTATTTGTCTAAGCTTCCATTAGGCATGTAATCATAGACCAAAAGCAGCTCGCCTTTGCGCCGGCAATATCCCAAGAGTTGCACTAAATTCTGGTGCCTGAGGCGACCGATGCTCACAATCTCCGCAACGAATTCCTTCATCCCCTGTCTTGATTCGTGAGAAATCTTCTTCACTGCAATCTCAATTTGGGATTTGGGCAGTGTACCCCTATACACTCTCCCAAATCCGCCGGTGCCTAGCAGTTCTTTCTCTCTGAACCCTTTAGTGGCAATGTAAAGATCTTTGTACCTGAACCTGTGAGGGCCATAATCAAGATCCCAATCTTCAAGCTCCTCGGCGAACTTCCTTTTCATTCTTATCACATAAACCACACCCGAAACAGCGGCTAAAATTAAGCTCACACAAATTACGGGCAACCCAATTGTCAAAAACTTTGATATTTTCTTAGGCCCTACACGGGGAAGCTTGGGAAGTTGAGAGAGATTGAGCTCCTCGGCTTGGCCGTTGATCTTAAAACTCCAACCCAAAATATAATGAGACGCTAAGACTGAGCCGGTGGAGGATGAGAATCCAACGTACATGGCGTCATTAAGAACAGAGGAAAGATCACGGGACAGAGACAAAAGCGGTAATCTTGGCTTGGGAAGATTGATTGGAGCTAAAGTAACATTGGTTCGCTTCTCCAAGCCATCGTATTCAACCCATACTTGCATTGGGCGACCGCTAATAAGCGTCAAGTCGATAAAATGATCACCATAGTAACCAGCTGGAGCTGATAACTCAGACTTTAGACTGTTGATATCGATCCCTACGTGATTGTCGTTGATGTCTAAGAACTCTTGATTGTGTCGAGTTCAACGGCGAAAACGTGGTTGGTTTCGTTGCCAAGATTGGTATGGTTGAAAAGGCCAAGGTACTGACTGGGACGGGCACCAGGGAGGCCTCTTGTTGGGGCTATAACGAAGGCGATGCCATGGCCGCTCTGACTCTGGTACTCGGAGAGGATGCTGAAAACGAAGGTGGTGGAGAAGGAGAAAACGGTGCCGTTTGCTGTTGATGAGTTGCTGTTGTTGTTTTTGAAGGGTATTGGTTCAGGGTAAAAGGCATGGCCAATTTGTCGTTTGGTCTCGTTGGTTAGCTTCAGGAGTCCATTGGGGGTGAATTGTGCTATCCCGTCCAGGCTTAGGTTGGCTGAACGGAATCCGTTGTAGATGAAACTTGGATTTTCATCTTGGGCTGCTGCTGCTGCTGCTGAGCTAGTGATGATGATGACTATGATGGTCAGGAGAGACACCCGTAGTATTGCAAGCTTGAAGACCATGGCTTGTTTCTTTGCTCGATGCCTAATCATGCATGTCCAGCATCTATGTAAATAGAAAATTAAATTGGAAAAAATAGTCCAATTAATGACTGAACCAATACAACTAACACATACATACAGCCCGCCAGGCTGCAAACGTCAAACTCTCTATTACTCAGAAGTCTCCCTTTGAATGTGTACCGCCGTGCACGTAGAGGTGGCCAACAGGCCGGGCGGCACGGGCACGGCACGTTACTAACACATTTCGGTAGAAACGGCTGGCATGTGAGTTTAGCCTTAAAAGACACGTTAGAGATAGGCCAAAACACATCACGCAAAAAAGCACGCAATAAGCACGTTTCATTTTTTAATGAAAGTAAACTTAAAATTTTATAATTTTATAAATAACTTGAAACTAAATCTTTTAATATATTTTATTAGCTCAAGTTTTTTAAATTTATTTAATTCTTAGTTTAAAAAAATATAATTGATTTATGTTTATAATTTATTAAATAAATAATTGATATCATGATTTTAATAAATAAAATTATAAATATCATGATTTTATAAATATGTATTAATATTGTTATAAACTATAATATATGACTCAACGTAATTCCAAGTTAACAATTAAGTTAGCCTCTTAAAAAAAATTATTATTATTGTTGTTATTAAGTACTAAAAAAGAATTCTAATACCATAGAGACATAGAGTCAAACTTAGTAACTAATATTACATTATCTTATTATTATTAATTTATTATTATTCATATGGGCTTGAGTTTTGAAATTTTGATTCTATTAAATTTGAATAAAGACATGTGAATTCAAAAAAGTACATAGTCTTGAAAAAATAAGACAACAACTTAGCATGCGCTCTTAAAAAAAAAAAAAGGAAAAAAATTTGTGGACTTTTTTTCCTAGGCACGACACGACATGACTCATGGCACAACACGTGTGCCGGGCCGGGCCTAAGTAAAAAAAATTAAGCACGGCACGGCACGACACGACACAAAATAAATAGTGGGCACGACATGACACGACATGAACACGAGCACGCATGAGCTTTCCTTGATGGGCCTGGGCCGGTACGGCACGGCCTATTGACCACCTCTACGTGCACGCACTGACGCACAATGTGTTATTGCTTACTTCTCGTTGCCGTACTTGGACCGTTTCGGTGGGAAATTCTTTTGTCACGTGTGTATGCGCGCTCGTGCGATAAATAAAAGATAGATAGTGAGATATTTTAAGTTCTAGTGACTCAGGTCGTGTTCGGGTTGGATTTTTCTGATAACCTCTAGAAAGAGTCAACATTGTTTGGGTTGGGTTTTTCTGGTAATGTTTAGAAATATAGTCGATCATAATCTACTCAGAACTCATTGTCGTCGAGCTAACCTCGTAAGTACAACCTGGAGCCTATGTTGGCGGCCTGGTTTACAAGTATGACCTGAGATTTATGTAAATGACCTGATTTAAGAATACAACCTTAAGCTTATATGAGTGACCAAGAAATTCACCGGTCCGACCTCGAAATTTATTTGTCTGACTCGAGAATTAGCTTGACATAGAAAGCTATTGGTTAAGATAACGTGGCCTAATTTCTAGGAAAGTTGTGTGCCACGATCTATTTAAACCATCTCCAATACCACGTCGCAATTCAAGAAGTGAAGTTAAAGAATATACGGCCTATTTAAAACTGAAAATGGCAAGAAAACAACCAAAACTTCTAGTGGCCTTTAACATTCTTACCGATTTTTGGCCTCTATCGGAAAATTTCTTTATTTGAACCCGACCGGTATATCCTAACCGTATTTTCTGGTTGACATGTACAGAAAATTACGGTCATATTGGCGTTTGAGCTTGGGTTCGTATTGTAATTTCTCAAAAGAAATAAATTCAGCTTTTGAGATCGTTTTTCGGCATCAACATGTCGTTTTAAGTCAATGGCTATGAGAGGCGCTCACATAAAAAATGGCGGCCTGTGGGCCATCGGAAGTTGAAATTTCATAAATGTGGGTTGACGCTAGAGTCAACCGCGTGATGAAGACACCATGTGGCCAACGTCCATGAGGATTGAGAAATTGAAATTTTGCTTCTTTCTTATAATGAGAAGTCTCGGTGTGGAAGCAAAAATGTTCAAAATTCCTAAAAGTCTTAAGCAATAGTGTGATTTGTTGCACTAGAGTTGGTTAAATCAAATTAATAGATATAATTAATTAAATTTATTCAACAGACTAAATAATAAATGGACAATAAGACAAGAAGTACAGTCACCTTCCTTCCAAAGAACGAAACTTCCGTGCAGTTTGGTTGGGTCCCAAATTCAATTTAAATATTAGAGAAAAAGCTAACCCCACCCCCAGAGTTTATTTAAATAGTCACATAGACCCTTTTAGTTTTAAAAATGATCATACAGACCCTTTTTTTTAATGATTATACCCTTTGATTATAATAATCTAAAACTTGACTTTAAATAAATTCTACAATAAATACATAATAATATTAAATAGTCCAATCTATAAAATAATGTAAATTTTTAAAATCAATTTGAATAATAAAAAATTATTTTAATATTATCAACCTATCATATGTCTTTTATTGTTAATCAAATCGTTTCATTGATTAATAATATAAAAATAAATGTATTTAACATTCGAAATAACTTGAAAAATCTATATTATATTTTTTGTATCATGTCTTTACTAGCATAAATTTTAAAGTTTACTATTTGATTAATGAATTTAAGTATTAATAAAATATGTCAAGACATACCGATAAAAGATTAATATTGACATAACTAGATTAACATATATATGTTATTTTATTAGCTATATTTATTTTAATATTTTATTTGTAATTATAAGTTATTTTGTTTATTATTTTTACCTTAGTATTCTATTTTAATTCAATGCATTATAAAATGTTTTATTGTAATCAAAGGGTGAAACAGTAAAAAAAAAAAAAGGGGTCCATATGGCTATTTTTGAAACTGAAGGGATCTATGTCATCATTTAAACTGGGGAATATTATGCATGGCTTTTTCCTTAAAACATCATTAGATATTAGATATCGATGTATTTTTCAGGAAACACTTCTATCAATAAAATCCATATGATGCAATTTTTTGTGCATAATTCCACCATTGGGCTCGTCTCATGATGAATCCATTTGACGTATGATCAAATTACCGTCTCACTACCTAACATACTTTGGCCTTTACTTAACTTTCAGAAAGGGTGGCTCGTGCATCATCTTTCTCGTATACATGCTATTTTAAGATAGCGGTTTAGATGCCCATGCGCCTGCCTTTACTTTTACTACCTGCCTCGAGCTACTGCACTTGCGCGTACTTTATCTTGCTCTATGCCTCTATAGATCACTTAGTTAGAGACAACAGGTAAAGCATCCTTCTTCCCCGGCAGTACGGATATGGTTGTCCGAGCCAAATCAAGGTCAATGTGCTTAATGCTTTCGTCTTATGGATTTTATAATATGAGTTCCGACTTCCGATCTAGTGTGCAAAGTAGGTCCCGCAATACAGTTCCACCAATAATAAGTCACCACGTATGCAATTGTAAGTGAGATTGTAATATTTTGTGGTTTAAAATTTAGGAAGAAAACGGTTAACCGTTTTAGATAAAACGGCTAGTCGTTTTCGTCCAGAGAGCAGGTTTTGGATTCCACAGAATACGGCTTGCCGTTTTCTGAGAAAGCAGCTAATTGTTTTTGTCTAGAGAGCATATTTTCTGTTCTACAGAAAACGGCTAACCGTTTATTTTCAGAGAGCAACTTATTTTGACATTCTAGAATAAAAACGTCGTTATTGAAAAATTAAGCTTTTCTTAGGAGGCGATGTTTTCGCCAAAAAAAGCGGTTAGGCTTGAAAATTTGAATTGTAAATGGATGCAAATTTCAAACCAAAGAGTGTCTTTGAAGAAATACTATTTCTAATAGTTGTATTCTTTCATAGAAACTTCTTCTTCATTAAAATAGACACACATTTAGATTAAAAAAACCAGAAAATTACAGATTTCATATGTGTTCTTGGAATACAATCTTATTTGCTAGAAATTGTATTCAGGATTTGTTATATCTTGGGGGTAATTTGCCATTAAACTCTATACCAAACCAAGAGTGGTGAGGGCAAATAAAACCTTAAAGAAAAGTGTATAAACACGTCTCAAATCCTAAGAATTTTTCTTTGTTCTTTGCCTTCATATTAGAAAATCCACCAACAATCTTTAAGGTTTTTATTGCTGCATATGGAGGCTGACAAGAATCTGACTTCATTTCTTAATCCTAGTGTGTCCATCTCAATCGTTTTGATGGCACTAATTTTACTCGCTGGAAGGAAAAATTGTTCTTCCTTCTCACTGTTCTGAAAATTGCATATGTTCTTGATCCAAAATTGGAACCGTTTCCGAATCCAAAAGAAGATGATACCGAAGATGTTAAGGCTGCAAGGAAATAGCGTGAAAATGATGAATTGATGTGTCGGGGCCACATACTCAATACTCTTTCTGACAGGCTCTATGATCTTTACAATTCCATGACTTATCCGGTGGAAATTTGGAATGCTCTTGAGTACAAATACAAAACGGAGAAAGAATGAACTGAAAAATTCCTTATCTTGAAATATTTTGAATTTGTTATGGTAGACACAAAATCCATTCTTGATCAAATATATGAATTACAAATTATAGTTACTACGCTTCGGGATTTAAAAGTTGAAATTTCAGAATCATTTCAAGTTGGGGCTATTATTGCTAAATTACCTCAAAGTTGGAATGATTATAGAAAGAAACTTCTTCATAGTAGAGAGAACATAACCTTAGAAGAATTACAAAAATACTTGGTAATCGAAGAAGAAACAAGGTCTCAAGAATCCAAGGACAAGCATGATTCTACTAAGGTTAATGTTGTTGAAGCTACTAAATTTTCAAAGAATTTCAAAGTCAAGAATGACAAGAAATTCATGAAGTCCAGCACACAAAAGTTTTCTGGAAATTGTTTCTTTTGTGGCAAGAAAGGTCATCGCCAAAGTGATTGCAGATTCAAGAAGAAAAATGAAGAAGTGAACTCCCATAAAGCTAATGTTGTTGAAGACAAATCTGAAGAGATTTGTGCTATGGTTTCTGAAATGCAAATTGGCATGATTACTGAAACCAATATGGCTGAAACTAAGTCCTGCGATTGGTGGCTCGATTCGGGTGCAACCATTCATGTTTGTAATGATAAGAAATTTTTCTTATCGTACAAAGAAGAAATGAAAGGACAAAAGGTTCTCATGGGGAACAATAATGCAGCCATAGTAGAAGGGAAAGGAGTAGTTGAGATCAACTTTACTTCTGAAAAGAAAGTTACATTGTATAATGTCTTTCATGTACCTTCCGTTAGGAAGAATCTTGTTTCTGCTAGTTGTATGTGTAAGCATGAGTTTAGGATTGTGCTTGAGGGTAATACTTGTATTATCTCAAAGAATAGAATATTTGTTGGGAAAGGGTATTCTTGTGATGGAATGTACAAACTCAGCATTAATAATAATGATATCAATTTAGCTTATATTGTTGAGTCTTGTGATGTTTGGCATGCTAGATTAGCACATTTGAATTTTAGATCTTTGAAATACATGTCTAAGCATGGTTTGATTAATTGCAATGATGTTAAAAGTCATAAGTGTGAAATCTGCATCTAAGCTAAATTAACTTAGAAACCTTTCCCTAAAGCCGAATGAAATACTCAAATATTGGATTTAATACATACCGATATTTGTGAGTACAATGGCATTTTAACAAGAGGAGGTAAGAGATACTTCATCACTTTTATTGATGATTGTTCTAGATACACTTATATGTATTTACTTAGAACAAAAGATGAAGCTTTTGATAAATTCAAAATTTTCAAAGCTGAAGTTGAGAACCAAAAGGATAAGAAAATCAAAATGGTTCGAAGTGATAGAGGTGGGTGAATACTTCTCAATTGAGTTTGATAATTATTGTGAAGAATTTGGGATCAAAGATCGGCTCCATTTACTCCTCAACAAAATGGTTTAGCTGAAAGGAAGAATAAGATCTTTACGGTTATGATAAATTTCATGATCCTTAATGCAAAACTACCAAACAATTTGTGGGGAAAGCATTACTCACTGCATGTCATATTCATAATAGAATCACATTTTTTAAAACACATGTATCTCCTTATGAAATTTAAAAAAGAAGAAAACCAAACTTGATGTATTTAAGGGTCTAGGGTTGTTTAACTTTTTATAAAATACATGATCCTAAATCATCAAAGTTAGGTGCTAGAGGTATGAAAAGTGTTTTCGTAGGATATGCTGAAAATTCCAAGGCTTATAGATTGTTAAATTTAGATTGTAATGTGATTGTAGAATCTAGAGATGTTGAATTTATTGAAAATAAATTCAACATGATTCAAATATTGAATTAGAATCAATCATTGATCAACCATGTGATAATACACCTGGTACCTCCATTAATAACAATAAAAGGAAATAGTCTATGACATCTTTCGAACCAAGGAGGAGTCAACGCGAAAAAAAAAAGAAAATAGTTTAGCTCCAGATTTTATTTCATCACAAATATTACTCTTCTTAGTTGAAGGGGATAGAAAGAATGTACTTAACAAAGTACCATTGTTGTTAAATGTTGAAAAGGATCCAAAGACATTTAGTGAAGCTATGTCTTCTAGAGACGCTTCCTTTTGGAGAGAGGCGGTAAATGATGAAATGGATTCGATCATGTCAAATCAAACATGGGTCTTGGTTGATCTTCCTCCAGGATCTAAACCAATTAGCAGCAAATGGGTGTTTAGAAGAAAGTACAATAGTGATGGTTCTTTGCAAACTTTTAGGGCTAGATTAGTAGCCAAAGAGTTTAAGCAAAGAAATGGTATTGATTATTTTGATACATATGCTCCGGTGGCAAGGTTAACTTCTATAAGAGTGTTATTTGCAATCGCTTTATTCAACAATTTGCATGTACATCAAATGGATGTTAAAACTGCTTTTCTTAATGGTGATCTTGATGAAGAAATCTATATGGAACAACCCGAGGGATTTGTTTTGCCTAGAAATGAGACAAAAGTATGCAAGTTAGTCAAGTCGCTTTATGGCTTAAAGCAAGCACTAAAACAATGACATGATAAGTTTGATTCGGTAATTTTATCTTATGGTTTTAAGCATAATAATGCTGATAAATGTATATATTCTAAATTCACGAATGAATTTGGTGTGATTATATGCTTATATGTTGATGACATGCTTATTTTTGGAACAAATATGCATGGAGTAAATGATACAAAGAAATATTTAACTTCACAATTTAAGATGAAATATTTTGGTGAAGTAGATATTATCTTAGGTGTTAAAGTGAAGAAACATAGTGGGGGTTACTCGTTGTGTCAATCTCATTATATAAAGAAAGTGCTTCTTAAATTCAATTATTTAAAATTTAAAGAAGCTAATACCCTATATGATTCCAGTATTAAATTATTAGAGAATTCAGGCCGAGCAGTAGCACAACTAGAATATGCCAGTGCTGTTGGTAGCTTGATGTATGCTATGCATTGTACAAGGCCGGATATAGCCTTTGCGGTTTGTAAAATGTCAAGATTCACGAGTAACCCTAATGTTGAACACTGGAAAGCAATTGGTAGGATACTTGGTTATCTTAAAATGATCATTCATTTGGGTTTGTTTTATAATGATTATCCTGAAGTACTAGAAGGATATTCGGATACTAGTTGGATAACCAATACAAGTGATAATAAATCCACTTCTGGTTGGATTTTTACAATTGTTGAAGGACCCGGTTCTTGGGCTTCAAAGAAACAAACATGCATAACTCACTCAACAATGGAAAGTGAGTTTATAGCGCTTGCAGCTGCAGGTAAAGAGGCAGAATGGCTGAGAAATTTATTGTTTGATATAAAATTGTGGCCACAATCGATGCCATCTATATCTTTGTACTACGATAGTGAAGCTACATTGTCTCGAGCTTATAATAAAGTGTATAATGGAAAGTCTAGACATATTAGCTTGAAACATGAATATGTGAAACAATTAATAATAGATGGTGTTATCAATATTGTTTATGTTAGGATTAATAAGAACCTAGCAGATCCTTTAACAAAAGGTCTTTCAAGAGACTTAGTTAAGGATACATCTTTTAGAATGGGATTGAAACCATTTCTCGATAAAGTCACCAACAACGGTAACCCAACTATGTAATAGTTATACCGTTATTCCATGGTTAAATGGGTAAGAACAAGTTATTGTTATGTGACTGGTTTGACACCGAAAATAAATAATCCAATTTGAGATGTTCGGTGCAAATATCTACGAGGTTGAGGTTGAATATTTACTCTTAATGAAGTTCAAGTCTTACAGTAGCTAAAAACATGATTTGAAACTTCACCTAAGTGAACATAAGAAATGGTGTCGTTTCTAGCAAGATCGTGGTTTAATCTTGTAAATATTCATGAATCCAAGATAGAGCACAAGGCCAGAATAGTGCTAAATATTGGAACACAACTTTGATATATGAGATAACTTATATGTGATGTATCTCCGGTATTTACTTAAGAGACAAAGTTTAATGCTTGGCACATTATTGTCTTGTAAATGCTTTGAGATACATTCGCTAATTAAAGGTTAAAATCGAAAGATACCTTTTTGTACATATAAGTTTATCATTGCTAAATCTAGTAAAATATTATAATCTAGTGGGGGATTGTAAGTGAGATTGGAATATTTTGTGGTTTGAAATTTAGGAAGAAAACGGTTAACCGTTTTAGATAAAACGGCTAGCCGTTTCCGTCCAGAGAGCAAGTTTTGGATTCTATAGAATACAGCTTTCCGTTTTCTGAGAAAGCGGCTAACCGTTTTCGTCCAGAGAGCATATTTTCTGTTCTACAGAAAACGGCTAACCGTTTGGAGAAAACGGCTAACCGTTTATTTCCAGAGAGCAACTTATTTTGACATTCTAGAATAAATCGACTCGCCGTTATTGAGAAAACGGCTAACCGTTTTCTTCCAGAGAGCGTGTTTTCGCGTCAACTAGAAAAACAGTTAGCAAGCTTGAAAATTTCAATTGTGAATAGATGCAAATTTCAAACCAAAGAGTGTCTTTGAAGAAATGCTATTTCTAATGGTTGTAATCTTTCATATAAACATGTTCTTCATTAAAATAGACACATACATCAGATTAAAAAATACAAGATAATTACAGATTTCACATGTGTTCTTGAAATACAATCTTATTTGCTAGAGATTGTATTCAGGATTTGTTATATTTTGGGGGTAATTTGCCATTAAACTCTATAGCAAACCAAGAGTGGTGAGGGCAAATAAACCTTAAAGGAAAATGTATAAACACGTATCAAATCCTAAGAAATTTTATTTGTTTTTTGCCTTCATATTAGAAAATCCACCAACAACAATCACATACTATAAGGTTCTCATAGTCACAAGCTTAATCAAAATTCTTATAATATTATTGTTAATTATATTTAGAGTGATGCTATTAGCACCCCCTCCAAACACCTCATAAGACCTCTTTTTATTTGTGTTTGCAGTTTTAATCATGTATGTTGGATTACATACCCCTTCTCGTTCTATTGGGATTTTATTGGTTTTTAATTTTCATGTATAACAAAGATACAACTATCGCCTGTTGTAGTTGTTGCAATAAATTGGCAAGTGAAAAGTTCAAGATCAAAATCAAGTTAGATTAAATAAATAAATAAATAAAATAATAGAGAGAGACTCCATCAACAAAAATGAAATTATTAACAAAGTCATTTTAAGAGATGGTAAAATAAACTTTAAAATATTGTACTCAAATTCAAGCTTGTTATTGAAAAAACTCATGTTTAATGAATTGTGTCAAAAAAAAATTTCTTTTTTTTTTTTTTTGGAGTTTTGATATTTGATGAATTAATGGGTGAGCTTCCAATTACGGATTTCTAATCATATCAAAATCAAGGGTAAGGTAAAGGGAAAAAGAGGATCCAATATAATATGGATAAAATATAATACATTAGAATCAATTAACTTTTTATTTGTTAGTTCTTCCTTAACTTTAATATTATTAAGGATCCTTAATTAGGAAATTTCTATTAATAGGTATTTTATATTAAAAAAAGGTATATTTGATGCAAAATAGAAAGATAATTTAAAATTTAGAAATCCAAAGTTGCATACCATCATCCTTCTTGTTAATCAAATATATGAAGATTTCTTATGATTATTGCAACAGTATCTACACAAAGAGTTTTTTTTTTTCTTTTCCTCCCAATTTTATTATTTTCTGAGAAATAAGATTGAAGACTAATTGTGAAATAAAAATGGATGTTTTTAGATATAATATAATTTTGGATGACACTATTTGAACCCACTAAAATATTTTATAAATCCATTTACTAAAAATAACTCACTACTAAAATATAAACATTAAGATTTTACTCTATTCACCCACTTTAAAACCAAACATGCACTCGGATTATTTTAAACACATAAATATACCATCTAATACACCCACTGATTTCCTTCAAATACAAACTAATTTATTAATATAAAAATATTATGGATTATTATCAATAATCTAAATAGGTATTTGATTGGAATTACTGACATAAATTAACAAATTTGATTTAAAATTTTGCTTGAATTTTTCGTTTGCAATACATCCAGACAATTTTAAATAAATTGTCTATATACATGCCTCTAGTCATTGTCAATTGTTCGTGTTATAACAAATCAGAACCAACTGCAAAATAAAAAACCTGTAAAAAGTAAATATCATAGTTAATAAAAAAAAAATCTTTGCTGGAAATGATTTTTTTTGGTTTCATATACTTTGTAACTAGACATCATCTTGTCTTCGTGGAAAGTTTATTATGCAGACAAGCTTTAATTTGTAATCTACTTGATGCTTAATTCTTCTGCATTGAAGCTTGTCTCAAAGTGTATAGCAATAAACATTATTCTTTTGTTTGGCTTCATGAATCGAGATTGAAGGCATAGAATAAGCGGCTTTTGAAACTTGAAAGAAGATCATATGAATTAAATTATTTTCTTTAGTGTCATTGTCTTGTCTAATGTCTAAAATTGTAACTTGGGGTATATTAGTAATAAAAATATTTTTTAAGATATAAGTGTAAATAGTTCTTTAATAGGTTCAAATATCCTCACCCTATAATTTTTTATATATTTAATTGGGCGTATTTAAAAGGATTTTGAACGGAGAGCTAGTAGTTCCACTCTAATTATTATTGTTCATAAATATAGTGATTAAATGGCGAACCTAAACATTTAAAACCGGAGTGGAGCTATTGGCACCCCTCTTACATCCTATTAAAATCCCGTTATTAAGCGTACCCCATTGAATAATATTAGAAAATTCATCATAACTATTAACACCCTATTTAATTCCAAAAATAACATTATTTAAGTTATTCTAAATAACTTTCTCTCTCCTAAAATCCGAAATAAGGTATCTTGTTTCTTGTTCTCTTTCCATCAGTCTTCTCATCTTTAATTTCAATCAAATGTACATTTTAATTTAGAGTTTAAAACCAACCCTTAAGGAAATAATTGACTTATAAGAAAACTATTAAAAAAGAGAGAAAGAGAGAAATTGTTCTTGATGTTTATGCACTGACAATTGGATAATCATGCTTCATGAGGTGTTGCAAATAAAAGATTTTTGCTTATGTGGCTTATGTGGCAGTTATTGTCGTGTAGACTAGGATAACCTACAAATTTACAAATTTCAACTTTAATTTATGTGTTTCTTTCATTCTCAATTCCTTTCTTTAATAAAATTAAATTCATCAGGACTACAAAAAAAAATTATGAATAATAGAACAAATTCATCTCAAAATTCTTAAAGCCAAACTCTTATTTTTTGATGTTTATGAACCAATTTCGCAAGAGTGAATTGTAGATATCCTTACAAAAATTTGTGTGCATTTGACTTCAAAAAGCTTTTTGTTGGTTGCTAATTCTTAAGCTATTTGTATTCATCCGATCTTGAGATTAGCAAGAGATTATATTAATACAGTAGCAGAACATGATGGATGATGAATGCAAAAGTTTTGGCTGAAAAAGAAAAGGTAAATTTCGCAGAAGTGGTGTAAGGAATTGGTGGAAAGAGAAATAATAATAGGTTTAATTTTTTTTAAATGTCCTTTAATGTAATTTTATCTCAAATGTATTTTATTAGAACAATAAAAGGGTGCTAATAGCTCAACTCTTAAAACCGGGACCCGGCTCTAATATCACCGGGCCGATCCTCTAAAGCCCAGTGGCCTCTTTGCCTGGCTGGCTAACATAGCCGGCCAAGCAAGGAAAGAAAGGTTATTATTGTAGTGCATGGGCGTTACCAAAATCTGTCTTGGCTTGCCTGGAACCTTCTGTAGGTGGAAAGACCAAAGCTGGAATTGAAGATTTCGAAGTAACACCCTTTCATTCTTTAATTAAATTAAAGTTGATGATATTATTATACTATATATTCTAGTTTTACATCAAATACAGCGAAGATTATTTTCTCGATATTCGTTATGTCTGAGGAGAAGAAACCCACCGAGCCCCCGCCTCAGCCCCAGCAGGAGCAACCTAGCGAATCAACACCGACTTTACCAAGTAACTTAATTTTCTTTTCTTAATTTGTGATGATTGGGGTATGTTCTGGTGGTTTTTTTAAAATAAATTTATTTAGTTGATCATCGATTCGGAATTTAAATAGTACAAATTTGATAAATAAATAAAAAAAGACCAATTTGCAGAGTCTATAACTTTTGTAGGTAAATTTATTATTTATTTTTTATCAGTGTTGTTGGATCATATATGGTAGGTCCTTTGCTCGAAAATTTTTTAATTCAGAAATCTTAGTATTGTATTAAGATTTGGAACATATCTATAACATGGTAAATGATGAAAAAGACGAGTTTGCAACGTGATAAATTTGTTTTAAATTTTAATAAAGTTGAAAGATTTCCGGATTGGAGGCTTAACTCGTCCTTTTGTTAATGAACATGGTGATGATACTTGAGCTTGATACAAGAACTTATGGACAATTACTAGGACCAAACGCTGCCTCTATAAAGACATGGCCTGGATTAGTGGGCTTGACTGCCGAAGAGGCAGAAAAGAAGATAAAGGAAGAGAGGCCAGGGGCTCAAGTGCAGGTGGTTCCACCAAACAGCTTTGTCACCATGGATTTCCGACACAATCGAGTTCGATTATATGTTGATTCCTCTGGAAAAGTTGAGAGGCCCCCAAGCGTCGGCTAATACATACATATATGTATGTATGTATGTATGTATGTACGGATGCATGCATTCATGCATGTTCTCAGCCCCTTGAAATTTCAAATATAAGTTTTTTCTGCTTGTTAATTGTGTTGCTTCTTCCATTATCATTTGCTCTCTTCATTGTATATGTTATATCTGAAAATTGAGACGCAGTGCTTTCTTATAAGTGAATGGACCATATGGTATTTGAATAACCATTCAGTATATTAGTGTGCGTGAGTAGATCTTGCAGTTTCAGTGCCCTGTTAAATCTCTTGCCTAGGGATGTCAGACAACCCATTCTTGTTCTGGTACTATCTTGTCTTGTTGTTGGGTTGATTTTCAAAAACAATTTTGACTATAACTTTTAAAAAATTAGTATAAATTTTGGGAAGTTAAAAACGAACATAGTGCGCGACCGTGCGCATCAGATCAGGACCCATTAAAATATCATTCCATGTTTTCGTTAATGAAAGTGGAGAGATTCCCTCCGAAGCCAGATACATGTAATATGACTACAAGAACGCCTTGGTTGACATTGCTTTAGTGTTTTATACACAAAGGCAGCCAATGAGGAAACATATTTTTAATGCAAATACCTTTTTATATTCTTTTTGGTCCATCTTTTCATCATTTGAATTTTGAAATAACAATACCGCTTGGCTTTTTGCTACAAGTCATTCCCAGCTCAAGTTCATTGCGTTTTAGACAATGCATTCTATCTACTGCCTTCTCTAACATTTTAATTCTGACCCAGAAACCAAATCTTTAAATGCCTAGAGATCTTGCAATTGATTTCGGAAATGTTATTGTAGGATAAATGTTAAAATATCAATTGATTATTAGTCCTAAAAAACATGCTTGATGAAGAGATGTCTCTGAATCTCCTTCTTTGTGTCAAACATTAGCATCAGTTACTATCATATGAATTTAATAAACCCCACCTCACCCTGACCTTATCCTTTGTTATCTGTTTTTCTTGAAGCAATCACCTTATCTCTCTACAACAAACTGTTTCAAATAGTTATTGATGACTCATTTGCTCAAAGGGGAAGCCAAATGACAATGCCCCGTATTTTAGGCTTGCAAGCACATGATGTAGTTACTATCCTATTGAGGGAATAAGGTTGATGAAAAGAGACAAACTCATAAAAATTAAAGATTAACAATGTAACTTGACCAAAGCTTGACATTCAAGATAAATTATGTTCTATAGCACATGGTTTTTCATTTGTATTCTCTGTTGGAAATCCTTCCTTACAAGTTTGGACATAATACAACCGAGAAATCATGACACTCAAAACGAAAAAAAAAAATTCAAAATTTTTGTTTCAAGATCCAACCTCTAATCCCTTCCATAAACAAGAGTAATTGGAGAAGTAGATAGAGAAGGATAGCTTACACCATTTTCAAAGTATGAACAAGATGTCGTTTTATCAAAAGATGAAGACGCAAAAGAATTCAACAAATCATCAAACCCTTCAGCAGCTTTATCACCATCAGATGATCTTGGTCCTCTCAAAGTGTCAGGCAACTCAAGCTCTCCCTCTAAGCACCTCACAACTTGACGCATAGTAGGCCGTGCCGCAGGTGAATTGTTTGAACACAATAGCCCTAATTTGAGCACCATCAACACTTGACTTTGATCATATTCAGCATTTAGCTTAGGATCAATAACTTCAAGGACTCTGCCTTCTCTATACTTACCCCACACCCAATCAACCAACACTAGTTCTTCAGGCAATGCCCTTGTCTCAATAGGCCTGCGGCCACATGCAACTTCCAACAAAAGTGCACCAAATGCAAACACATCTGAACTTTCTGAGGACTTCCCTGTTCTGGGCGTCTCTGGTGCTAGGTACCCTAACGTGCCAACAACACGTGTTGTGGCAGGATTCGTACCGTGTTCGTACAATTTTGCAAGACCAAAATCACCCAATTTTCCATTTAATTCACTGTCTAGTAACACATTACTAGCCTTAACATCTCTATGAATCACAACTTGTTCATACCCTTCGTGTAAGTAAAGCAGCCCAGAGGCAACACCCTTTATGATTTTAAACCTTTGCTCCCAATTGAGAACTGCTTTTGGCTCATCAAATAAGAAACTATCTAAGCTGCCATTAGCCATGAAGTCATAAACAAGAAGAAGATCACCTTTTCTCCTGCACCAACCTACTAACTGAACCAAGTTCCGGTGGCGAAGTCTGCCAATAGTAGCAATCTCAGATACAAATTCACGGACACCTTGTTTTGATTCATTCGAAATTCGCTTAACGGCAACTTCTGTCTTTGAATTTTGCAGTGTTCCTTTGTAAACTTGACCAAATCCACCATGTCCAAGTAGCTGCTTGGCACTGAAATTATTAGTTGCCTGCTTAAGTTCTTGATATGAGTATCTTTGTGGTCCAACCTCCAGCTCCCAATCTTCAATAACTTCCGCGTTTTTTATTTTCTTAATGATGTAAATAATGGCTAAAGATAATATACATATTGCAAGAACTACTGATGCTATTGAAACACCTACAATGGCACCTGTATGATGCTTCTTCTTTGGGCCTGGAAGTGAAGGAAGAGAAGAGAGATCAAGAGCTCGAGCTGGTCCATTGATTTTAAAGCTCCAGCCTAAAACGTTATGCGAACTTGCAAGTAAACCTGTTGAAGCAGAGAAGCCAACATACATGAATTCATTAAAGATTGGTGAAAGATCTACGCGAAACGACAAGATGGGAATTTTTGGTTTGGAAGAATTTGGAGAGACTGTGACATTGAGAATATTTTGAGCTGAATCATAATCAACCCAAGCTAGGATTGCCTTTCCACCCTTGAGGCTCAAATCTTGTTTTGTTGAATTGTCGGTGTAGTAAGCAGCTTCAACAGAGGCGTTAGACTTCATGCTGTTGATGTCAATACCAATATGATTATCATTGATGTCCTGGAACTCAAAATCTTGAACCGTATCAAACTCAACAGCAAACAAATGATTTGAGAAGTTTCCAACATCAGTAGAATTTAGCAGGCCTAGATATTGACTTGGAAGGCCGTTGAGATCATTCGACGGCGAGATCGTGAAAGCAAGGCCATGGCCACCAAGTCTTGGATACTCAGGGACAATTACAATAGCAAATGAGGTGGAAAAAGAAAAAACGTTGCTGTTTAATGAGTTCTTGAACCGAAGTGTTGATGAATAAAATGCTTGACCCATCTTTCTACTTGTATCATTTGTTAGCCGAAGAATGCCGTTGTTTTCAATCTTTGCAATCCCTTGCAAGGTTAGATTGTTGCTCAAATCTTTGAAGCCTGGGAAGAAGAGTTCATCAAGCTGAGATGAAACTGGGATGGAGAGAAAGATTAGAGCAGAGAAAATTCTGAGGAAACTGGCCATGCTAGGCGCAAAAGGGAAATAAAACGAAGGGGTTTGAATCAAAATTGGCTTAGATTTTGAATAGGTTGGTAGGTTGGTGAGGTTGAAATTTGTACATGAGAGAAATTGTAAGCAGATCTGTTAAAGCAGGTGGCTAGTGGGGCTAAAAGGTAATCATCTATTTTTCACATGGGGCTAAAAGGTAATCATACAGTGAAAACAGACCAAAGAGTTCAAAAAAAAAAAAAAAAAATCAACGCAGTATAATGAATCCTTATATGAACTTTCCAACTAGCAAAGCCACCACCATTGAAAGTCTATAAACACCTCTGTTTAATTACACAGTGAAGAAGAAGAATATCTGATGTATAAGTGAATCTGAAAATGGCACTTGATCGTCTTTTAATTCACTTTCGGGCACTAACTTGTCAACCAATTCAACAGAGACTGGCTTGTGAAACAATGGTGGAGCCGCCCACGTTACACTATTGGCTTGCTTTTCGGTTTAAAAATTTTATCAATATCTCAGTGCTGAAGCTCACCTGCCTCCATCAAAGGCTTAAAAGTTTTTTTCCTGGTATGAATGTAACCTACCTTTTGGTGCATGCAGGCTCCTTTTTTTTTTTTAATTGAAAATGTGGCCTACGAAATTCAAATGAGTAATCTTTCAAAAAAAAATAAAAGAAATGAGTAAAAAGAACCATAATTTTAAATAATGTGGCTCGTTGGCTAAGTAGAGTTATCTTCAAGACTCTAGGTCTCACCAAATTGACTTATGAATAATCTTGTTACAAAATCTTACCAGCAACCAAAATTCAAAAGGAAAGGACTCATTTGTTCTCTTTTCTCCTTTGTGATGCAATGATTATGGAAAGCAGAATGTGCCTAAAAACAAAAAATAATTAAAGGATACTAGTTGATGAAATGGCTGTCATAATAAAGCCAAGTTGTTCTTTTCCCCTTAGCTTTTAGCTAATTGCTAATGGGAATGGAATGCTGGTTTGTCCAAGATTGAGATATCCCAAACTGTTCCTCGACTTGTCATCAGGAACAAGTTAAGAGAAAATTTTAATATGAAAAGGTCTTCAGTTGCAATCTATTGCATCACTTTCCACCTCTGTTAACTGACTTTTTGAAAATTGATTTTAGATTAGGGGCTCACTGTCAAAGTTCAAAGTCGATACCCACCACTTCCATTCAAAATTGAAACGTACGCAGCATGCAACTTGACTTGGGGCCTAAACTCCAGGCTATGCAATAATATTACACTCCAGGCAGTGCTTATCTTTAGGGATTAAACTAATGTCACTAGTAAAGATGCATTTGCAGCTGCCATTAAGTCACGCACACGCCACCATGATCCACTTGTATGAAAATGCCTAACTACTTTGTGATTCCTTTTATTTGAAAACTAAAATCCCTGGGGACTGGAATGATTGGTATCAGAGGTTCCAGCTTTCAAACCTAAAACAATGTTGGACTTTGAGAATCTCAAAGCATTTTAATTGCTTGCTAAAACCAAGTAGTCAAAAACAGTCACCAAAATATATTGTAGCTTGGCTGGACATGCTGTTGGCTTGTTGCATAGGGCCACAGAATGCTGCTGTCAGGGTTTCTTAAAAAATTCTAAAGTATTGAAAGTGGTGATCAGGCTGACACACTTGAGTGTAAATACTCGTTGGACCATTCTGACCCTATTGGAAATCGCCATGTGATTTTCTTCAGAACCGGTGGAGATTAGTTAAAGCTTTGGTGATAATAATGTTAACTATAGAATAAACCAATGACGCATTATGATTGTAACTTTGTTTAAAGTTGTTGGAGCAAAACATTAAAAATATAGAAATCTGTGGGCTGAGTCCTGAGTTAGGAACGAGTGGACGAAATACTAAACTCTTCAGTTGACAACATTTTGGTTTCGTTTAGAATATTAAATTAAATTATATATAGTATTATCTTTTGGTTGGTATGATGTCAAATATGAGTATGTTAAGTCAATTTAATAGAGCTAAATAACTATTTAAATAATATTATATTTTTAAATTATATTGATAACTACTGATTTTAATATCTAATATTCAATATTATTTTTAAAAAAATAATTGATTATTTTTATCTTTAATATTCAATACTAGTTTAGATAAATCAAAGAATAAAATTTTGATATTTAATCTTAAATTAAATATAATTTAAAATAAATTATTGAATAAAAATTTGAAATTCTATATAATATAAAATTATAGGTTAAAAAATTATGAAATGAACTTCTATGTTTAAACTTTATTAAAATATTAGGTTAAATGAAAAAAAAGAGGGATAAAAAAAGAACATTAATTTTTTATTTAAATTTATCCAACTTAAACCCTTATAAAACTACGGATTAATAATCCTATTAATTTTTAACTAAATTTTAGTTTTCTTCATTAGTTGGCATAACTAAACATATTTTAGATTAAATTATTATTTTAGTCCCTAAATCCAATCCAATCCAATCCCACAGCTTATCTAAGCTCTCAAACAGACTTCGAGTCTGTTTGGGTGGACTGATGTTGCCATTGTATAATTACAAAACAATAAACACAACAAAATGAAGTTTTGCAACTGCAAAGAATGATTGAAACAAAGCATCTTCCAGGACCAAGAAACAAAGATGAAAAAGTATACATTATTTACACAATTGCAAGATTAGACATGGTTTTCCTTTGTAATATACCTAAATGGCTAATACAAACTAAAATTGGTAATTGCAGCTGCCATCGTCGCTCCTAGCAGTTGGATCATAGTTTGCTGCAGCTGGATCGGTACAGCCTTCAGGGACAGGAACTTTAACCTGTTGTGCTGCTTTACCTGTATCAAAACAAATGATAAAAAATTTTTGAGTAAATTGGCACCATTTATTGTTCCATCATAATCCTAAATCCAGATGCAAAACTCCATCAAGGCCTTTAGGGCTGAGGCCTACCCATAAAAACTTCCATTCTTGATAGCATCATCATTAGCATCACCAAGGGCTGCCTCGCTCAAGTACTTGTCGGCCAGTTGGACTCTCTTCACATTCTCCTGCTCTTGGACAAGCATTCTTCCGTACTCAAGGAGCTTGTCAAGAGTCATTTTTGGTTGCTCAAAAGTTGGGGGTCCCTCTTTTGAGTTCACAAGCCTCTTGCCAATTCTTTCTATTCCAACTTCTGAGATCCACTTCCTCACCTCATCATCGTACACTCTTGCCCTGAGGGCACTAAAGAAGTCTGCAACAGAAATATTGACAATTAGTATGTTCTTTATAATTGATTTTGTATCACTTCATGTCCCTTATTCCACATTATACTGGTTATGCACTGTTTTGCAGACCAAAAAGTACGTTTCAAAATCCAAGTTGTTTGTATTCTCTTATCTACATATCCAAGTGATGTAATTCGTTCAGTTTCTTGTTCAGTTTGTTTCTCGGTGAGCCAAGAACTGCTTTCAGTTATCAATTTCATACGTATGTTGCAGACTTGTTACCAAACTGCGGTTGAACATAATTTTAGAATTCCTATTGGAGATTTATAACATAAAACTTACCAATAGATTGTCCAGGGAAAGTGTCAACAAGCTTGACAATATCCTCCTTGGGAACATTGTCAGTACGGAAGATACCAGAGCAGACACCAATCCTGTCTTCCCGAGTAGGGGCCCAGTAAAACTTTTCCATACGACCATCACGGATGAGAGGAGCATACAATGTGGAGAAGTCATTACCAGTGACTATAATGGGAACACGGGGATTCTCTTCCTGGTTGTACATACCAGGGAGCTGGACGTTGGTTGGGTTGTCAGCAATGTTCATGAGGGTGGCATTCACCATTTGATTGTTGACTGTGTATTGGGTAGTCCCACCCATCCTACCAGCTCCTGCATCAAGATCATTGATGAAAAGGCAGCACATCTTTCCCTTTTTGATGATGTCTGCTGCCTCACGATACCTTTGCCTAATTAATTTTGCAGGCTCTCCAGCATTTCCACTTTCCAATTCACCAGCGCTCATCATAATGGGGCTGCATGTTCAGATTCACAAAGATTGAGCAAGAATAAAACAGAGCTACAGGCTTTCAAAGAATTCTTGACTTGCTAATCTCTTGAACCAAGATATTTGTTTATAGTTGGGGGATTTAGTTTTATTGCATCACTTGGCATTCATATACTTAATCTATGAGCAGTCTTGTGATCCATTTTTGATTAATTAATAAAATTTCATTTATCCAAAAGAAAGAAACGATATATAGAAAGTTACGGGAATGGAATTAACTCACTTGATTCCCATCTTGGCAAAGACGAGCTCACACTGGAATGACTTTCCTTGACCTTTGCCTCCCCAAATACCCAATATGAGAGGAACCTGTCATGATCATTTATAAATCATTAAAATTTTCTTCATCTCTAAATAAGCACCAATTTTTTTGGAAAAAAAAAATTCTAAGAAAAGCTCAGCTAACCCACCTTAATGTTTGGGAGATTCAAGAAATTCTTGGTGATGTGAACAACGACCTTATCCATAAATGCAGGGGCAATATATAAACCATCCAGAGTGTTGTCCAAGCTGTACCTAAAAGCAATTCAAAAGCAACCTATGATCAAGATTCAAGTTCAAAATTCAAGTCCAATCTATGAAGCAGAAGCTCAATCTCATTTCATTATTTTCAATTTGTACAGCTACTTACTGGCGAAGACCTTGGCTGATGTAATCATGGGAGCTCATGACCGCATAGTGAGTTCCGCTGTCCATGGGAGCTTGGAAGAGTGTGTCCACCATTCCCTTTCCTCTAGTAATGTCCTGTTGGTCATCTGATATGTCGTATGCAAGGCCTGCCCATCTGTCTTGAGAAGTCTGCTTCTCCTCATCATATTCGCTCACAACCTTGAAACTCTTCGACAAAATCCTCTGCTGGCTGACCTTCGAGCTCACCTTCTTCAAGCTCTTCCCCAAAAATGCTGAGCTCGGCACCAAAGAAAAACTACTAGATCCATTTATTTTCAACTGCACCAAAGATACCTTCTGCTCAACACTCAAATGAACTACAAGATTGTAAAGAAACCAAAGATCCAACATCTCAACTGAATTCCTAAGCAAACCCCCACATCGAGAAACGTCTACAAATCAACTTCGATATCCAATATTCTTTTCAACCCAATTCTCTCACCACCCATGTGAGCGGGGTTTTCTAGTTAAGCCAATCCGCACACAAAAATTTTAATATCAAACATCATAACACAAGTAACAATTTTTTACTAACGACAAAGGGAACTAAAAAAGTAGATTGGGAGATCAATCTTGTGTTCCTACAAATGAGGAAGTTAAGTGAGACGATTAGAGCAATGAACAAACAAGCTTAAAAGAGCAGATTATTAAAAGAGCAAGTTTGGCAATAACTACGACCCAAAAGAAAAGGAAAAAAAAAAAAAAGAGATGAAATCATAGTGAAATATATAAAAAAAAAAAAAGGGGGGCGGGAAAAACATGATACCGGTAATGCGTTGTTAACAGCTCCGACGATGGAGACAACAGCAGCCATTTGAACCAACGGTTGAGATGAAGCGGGCTATTTTAAGACAAGAAGACGAAATGGAACTGAATTCGGTTTTGTAATACGTTGCTGTTTTACAACGGACAATACAATTGGACAGGGAGTGAGGAGTTCGGCTGGACTTATTTATACAGATGGAGAGAGCGATTTATAAAATATTGTATGGGAAAATGAAAATACGATGGATTGGCTTACGAATGTCTAACGGCCACACGATTTGAGAGATTTTTTTTTTTCTCTTTTATTCTTATTTATTACGTGGCATTAGTTGGTGAGGTGGACGTTTAAAGCTTTCAATGGGCTCATTGTGTGTGCATACGCATTGCTTGCAAACAAAAACTAGAGGCTTCCCGAAACTTGCCTATCATGAGGTTTGGGTTTTAGCTTCTTTCTTCACCACTAAAATTTGAATAATTTCGTTCTTTTTCTTTTTTTTAACTTTTTCCTTTCTATTAATATTTATAACATGACTCATTTATTATTACATCAAAACATAAATATGACCCATTTTATTCGGTCATGTTAACTCATTTAACGTACTAAATATCATACAAGTTAAACATTAATTTAGAATATGATAAATATGTCAATATTATTATTAAATAGGACATGAATGAGCTGACAGCCTGACACTACATGAATATGTTTATGTACAAAATAAATATTTAGGTTAAGTATAAATATATTAGTGGTTCTTTTCAATAAAATTACCTTATGTTATTAATTTGATATTTGTGTCAAAAATAAGTAAATGTATTGACGTAATCAAGCACAAATACGATATTATTATCACTCGTATCATATTGTGTCAATTCTTTAATAATCGTGTCAATTTATGTTAACCTGAATAAAAAAACAAAAAATCATGTCATATCAATGATCTATATTACTCCCTCTAAATAAAACTATGATAAGTCTTGAAGAAAAAACGAAAAGGTTTCAATTGAAATTTAATTTTGCTTTTACGTTATTCTTCTCTCAAATTTATTATTTCTCCATTGTGGAATTTGTTGTTTCTTTCATTTGTGACTGTCGAAATATTATTCAAATTTTACTTCTTCCAACACCAAAATCAGCGGAACAGTAACTCCAGTCACCCTCATCAAAATAATTAAAATTCCAACTTGGCCACCGGAGAAATCTCCAATAATAATTAAAATGCTTGGTTTGTGCATGAAATCTCTGAAGTACTAAACCTTTATTATCTTTTATATCTTTTCGATATGTGCGTCAATCTTCTTCTTTCTCTACATGATTCACAATATTTGCCTTTACCAAAAGCCATTTTAAGCTTATCTTTGGAACATGAATTCAAACAAAAAAACATGTGTTGATATTCCTTGTATAACTAAACAGATACATAAAGCAATTATATAAATATATATTAAAACGTAAATTTATAAGTAAGATTAGAATAACAATATCGACAAACTATAAATTAAAGGATTTTAACCAAATTTTCTATGATAATTTGGTCGTCGAAGATTTGAATCATTCTAGCTGAAAAAACACTAAACCAGAAACTTCTGGTGTAGTCATAATAATTGTCGCCATTGAAGGCACTGTCGTTTTCTGATGACTAAATCTCGAAGTTAAATCGCCAATATCCATGCATGAGTTAAAAATGCAGACCCACGCACATACATTTCTACACATCTTGTTTTGAAGTGTAAAGAGTGTCAGACGTTCAAGAAATCTCATTTTGGCAGCCTCTTGTCTTGGGAGCAATTAGTGGAGTGATCCATTACTGGCCTTGACCTTTTGAGTGGTCCATTTGCAGGAAAATGAAAAGCCAATTCCGGAACAAGCAAAACGTTGCTTTCAGTTAACGTTTGCTTGTGAATTGTGAAGTTGTAATTCCGGAGTCTACACTGTTCTGTAGGATTCTATTTTGTCTTGCTCATTCACAAACAAATCTTTATGGCCCTTTGTGATGTAACTGTGATTTTAGGCCTCAGGGCCTAAACAGCTTGACTGTAAACAAGTCTGCCTGTCGAGGTTTTCAGTTTCCACAGAAACTGATAACTGAACAACTTGGGAATTGGTGGTAATATTTCCGGCCAATTCCCCCCCTCCAAAAGCAACCCCTCTTATTGACACTGATTAGGTCCGGCGCTGGACTGAATTTTTTGCGCAGCTTTTAATAAATAATA
The DNA here is from genome assembly GCA_030448925.1 of Citrus cavaleriei. NCBI lineage: Eukaryota > Viridiplantae > Streptophyta > Magnoliopsida > Sapindales > Rutaceae > Citrus > Citrus cavaleriei. Next base: position 41,325 of record JAUJEN010000389.1, on the reverse strand, counting down.
AAAATAAAAATCTTTAATGTCAGAACCTTTCCCTATAATCTTTCTTCCATTTATGTGAAGATGAAGATATAGATCATGAAGGAAATATATTTGGTAAATCCACCCTTTAAATAATTAAAATTTGGGTCATTAAACCCACATTGGAAAATAATTTTTAATGATTAAAATTCTCCTAAATTAAATTATAATTATTGACATTAAAATATGATAAACAAGAAAAAAAAAAAGGAGAACGTTTACTCTTTAAACCCATCCTAACATTCAACGTACTTTTTAAATTCTAAATTGATATTCTATATTTTTTTATTAATCTTAAAACATGTATAAAGTGATTCATATTGATTTTATGGAGAACCAAAACAATGTTGACGATAATTTTAATCCCAAAGAGGTATTAATTTCTTTCATTTACATTTTATTTTTGGTTTTTCTGACATATATTGATGAACTTTCAATTGGATTTCAACCATATATTCGTCATATTAAGATGTTGCAGCTGATGTTAACCATGGTTTTAGAGTGAGAGCTGACTTAATAAGCTTGAGTGAGGATGGACGGGTACAAGTGAGGATATATTTATTGAATGAGTTGTACTCTTACTTAAATGATTAGGGAAGATTATATGGACCTGAAATTATAAGTGAGCTTATTCACATCCTTTCACATTATGAGAATTAGTTAGCTTATTACCAATAGATGACTATGCCTGAAATGAGTCATCTTATAGCATCATGCTATAACCTTATCTTATCCCACTTGTCCAATTCCTTACATTTTTACCTTTTAGATAAAAGCTAGTGCATATACTATCTCCGTAGAATTATTGCTCTTGGCTATGTATTTAGCAATCATTTTGTTGATGTATAACTTATTATTTTATTAATTTAGTTTATGTTCTATTTTAATTTACGTTTATTAATTATAAGCTTTTACAACTATTTTTACCGTTAGGTTATTATGTTCTACCTGTAACACCTAATTGGCTAATTGGGGTGCATATCATCACACTATTTACAAACATCTCGAATACAACATTTTAGAAAAATTATATGTCCTACGGTGGCTACTACAAATAGAATAATTCTAGACAATTAACTCTGTAATATTGTTAAGATATTTATTTGTTATTTTATTGCCGTAACTTTGGCATACCATTCGGAAGAAAGCTAAAATGACTGTGGAAACTTTTGAAATATTTTTATATTTATAGTAGAAAATTTGAAGTATTTTTTACATTTATGCATTTTTATTTTTCTAACATTTATTTAATTCCCTTGATTTTGGCATGCCATTCTGATGAAACCTAAAATATTTTAAACTCATAAATCACTATTAGAAACTTTTAAAATATTTTTATATTTTTATATTTCTACATTTTCATTTTTGCTTTCTCTTCCATTATGGTATTGCTCCATCAACATGAAAAATTTAGATCTATATTCTAAAATTTGAATAACTACATAAGAAATTCAATGCAATCATTGAAGATATTCTAGATAGCAATAAGCTGGCTGAGTTACTGGATAGCCTCGAGAGGCAATGGAGAATATTGTTTATTTTAGGTGTAAAAATATTTGAAATATGTTAGTTGTCTGTTTAATAAATCCGAGCATTTATTAAGGGTTGTAAATGAATTTAATGGATTTAATGAGTAAAAACACTATTATTATACAAATTAGGTTAGTAAGGGTGTATTGGGTATTTAAGGGGTTTGTTGAGTAAAAGTTAAAATTTCAAAATTTGAGAGTGGATTTATTTAGTATATAGGTTTAGTGAGTACTTTAATAATTTTTTTTTTCGAGAAACCACCAAGAAGGTGGGGGGTTAGGCGGAATCCCTACTTGAATATAAATCAATAGCAAAGTATATATATAAGGAGATGGATATGAATCAAAACCTCCTAAAGCAAATGTAGGTGCATCAGAATAAGAAGAAAAATATAAAATCATCAAACGAAACAATAAAGCCATTAGTCTTATCGTCTAACACAAGGAATAACCTGTGCATCCAAATGGAGAATACTAGACAGGCTTGCAGGAAGATCCTGAGAATACTAGAAATACCAACTAACCGATGAGTGCAAGCCCAATTGGCCAGAAAATCAAAAGTAGAAGTGGCCTCCCGAAGCATATGCTTAACCAAAATAGAAATGGAAAATGCCAAAGCACGCACCTGATGCAACGAATAAACATAATCCTATCAAATAGGACCCCATGAATGAATTTAAGAAACTATAGTGGCTAAGTCTAACTCTACCTCAAGCATAGAGTAACTGAACTAAATAGCAAGCTCTAACCCCTCATAACTAGCCATAAGCTCAGCATAAAGTATCAATTGACGGTCAAGAAATGATCCAAAAATAGCCAAAATCGCATCCTGATGATTACGAAGAATGCCACTCAAAGCAGTTGTCCGAGGATTGCCTCTACAGCAACCACCCACTATCAGCTTCGCAACCCCATGAGGTAACCTCGTCTAAAAAATTAATCGAACCGGCCTCTTGAGTGAAGCTATGACTCATAAACCCTCCGCAATCCAAGAACTCAAGACTTCTCTCAACTGAGAAGGCTTAAAACTAAAGGCGAAGCTGGCAAGCCTAAGATCTACCATCTGATAGATAATTGCATCAATAAAGAAAAACTACAAATCAAGCCTGAAAGCATTATGAGCCTTCCAAACTTGTCACAGAATAATGCTAAGAAAAAGGACTCAAAGATGACAATGAGAAGGACACATCGGCGCCAATAACGAAACAAAGCATAAGAGTAATAAAAATGACATCTTGCATACCTATAATTTGCCGAAAGTGAACCCAAACTTGGTTAACCGGCGGGCAATTAATAAATAAATACCGAGAAGTCTTAATAGCCTGACCATAAATACATCGAGAGACCATGCAAAATCTTCTCGAACATAAGGCATCATCAGTAGCCAAAAATCCATACAATAATCGCCAGAGAAAAAAAGAAACCTGAGAAGTGATACTGCTACTAAATAACCAAAAAAGCCTTATCCCTCGGTCTAGCACATCGCACAAACTCCCAAGCTATCCACAAGTAAAAAGCGCCATCAAGGACAAGATCCTACCAAATTAAATACGGCTCCTCACTAGAAAGATGAACCAAAACAATCCGTGTACCAATAAAAAAAGGCAACATATCCTGGAGCTTACCTTTATCCCAGACTGTACACTGTCAATAAAAAGAAACCGGCATCATATAAGTCATTATAGGATTATAAATGGCCAAGGGACAAGAGCCCAGCCAACAATAATTCTAAAAACTACACTCTTCATGATTGACCAACCAACCAGCGCATATGAGGCTTAACAACACAACGAGTCGAGTAAATAAATCCCCAGAGAGAAGAGGCAGGATATCGAAATTGATCCAGACTGGGATGTGTAGCTCTATCATACTTATAATTCATATAGAAAGCCTATAATGAATTCTGCTCCCATAAACGCCACCAAACTTAAGCTCAAAAGCCTCAACCATATTATCAAAAGATCGGATACCCAAGCCACATTCCTCAACTAGATAACAATTCATCGAGCATCTACACTAGTGAATTCGTTACCTTGTCCCAGAATCACTCATAAGAACCAAATAAAGAGTCTCTTTAAGTGCTAGACCATAACCGTAGGTGGTCAACGAACATGAAACAGATGCAGTGACATGAAAGACAGTACATATCAAATAAGCACTAGCTTCTCATAGAAAGAAACTAATCGGTTGGCCCAACCCAAGATCTTATCCCGAACTTTTCAGATCGTATTGAGACACCCTGTAAATACTGGGCACCTAAGATAAGTGAATGGAAGCTGATACAACTGAAAAATAGTGACAGAATGGACAATAAATAAGTGCAAAAGCAAGCCCTTAATGTAGAAACTATTATTGGCCTGACTAGTCAACTATCTCGAAATTACCTCATAATGATATAAAAAAATTCATAAGCTGCTGAAGGCTTGATCGACTTCGATTGGTAAAGAGTAAGTAGTTTAATAGGTTCAAATAGTCATATTATTAAAAATAATATATGTTCCGTAGATCTACCCTTCAAATAGTATACAACCCAACCCAACCTACACATGGTATGAATTGAAAGAAGTCAACCCAGCCTAACCTAATGTTGAGTGTTAGAAAATGTATATTTATAAAGGAGAAAATCGTCATTTTACATTTCAAGTCTTACTAACAACCCATACTTTTATGTATTTAAGGTTCGCATGAGGCTTCATTTGAAGAAATTTTGCCAAGAGGTGAGGTTTTCGTCAACCCAACCTATAAAGCTGCGAGTTGGGTCGAGTTGGGTTGATTGGGTTGGGCTTTTGAAAAAGGCCCATTTTTACTTTTTAGAGTAAGAAGTTTTGATGTAGAATATTGCCCACTTGATGCTTGTCAAAAAGCTTTTATTTTTTTCCCCAAAGATGATAATAATAATTATTATTATATTTATGCCAATCCAATTGAGCTTGTTCTTGACACTTAAGAACAACAAATTGATCAATTTGTTTCATAAAAAAAAAAATTATAAAGCACCTAATAATATAATCCAAATCGATTCTTAACAATAAAAAGTTGACCAATTTGTTTCAAAACATAAATCAATAAGTAAATTAGAAAGAACTAAGAACCCTTTTGCGGTTGGGTTGCTATTAAAAAAGGCTTCCGAGTTGTGACGTTTTGTTGTGTTCTATGTGTGAGTGGCTATTTTTTGAACCAAAGGAATTTGCTTTAGAGTTACTATAATTGAGAAAGTTGTGGCTGTTGTGAGAGGCTTTCTAATCCTTTTATATTTATATTTTGTTTTTCTAATTTTTATATAAAATATCAAAATTATACATACACACATTTACATATGGGGGATTGGGTTGAAAATTAGGTTGGGAATTTCACAACCTAGCCCAATCCGTATATTTCACCGACCCAACCCAAACTATAAAAAATTATGCGGGATTGGTTTCATGGGTTGAGCGGGTTGGTGCTCACCCCTAAAAATAACCATACTAATTTAATATTTATAATATTTCTTTTTTATTTTATTTTTCAGATTTAGTTATTTATTAGAAAAAAATCAAGTTTTTCATTTCATATATATGGATTCTGTACATAAGTATAATATTTGACAATTGTCGAATGAGCAATTAATCATATTTTCGTTACATAAAAATGTGAGTAAATTATTTTTTTGTAAAAAATTATAAAATTAAAATAAAACTAGCTTTATTTGTCTTAAATTCTTTCCATTAAATAATATCTCATTCCCTTCATCAATTCAAATGTTATGCATATGAAATAATTTTTCTTAATTTAAGAAAGGATCTAATAAACAGGATAATAATTTATTTATTTATTTATATTAATTAATTCACTAAAGGATAGCATTATAATGTAAAAAAATAAAAAGTGGGGTGGTTATACAAAAAAAAGGGAGATAAATATTGCTATCCTTTGGAGATAATATGAAAGAGTAATAATAGACATCTCAAATTTTTTATCCCAAATTTCATCTTAAATGATATATCATTCATTTATTGGTTGGTAAGTCATTACAAGATCCAAATGAATTAATCGTATTATTCTCACTAACCAATTGATGAATACTATGTCATTTGGGATAATTTTTTAGCATAAAAAATTTGGGATGTGTAGCATTATTTAATATGAAATAAAATAATAAATTTTTAATTAATTTATTTATTTATATCAAGCTTGATGATTCTTGCAATTAGAAATTTACTAGAACTTCTTAAATCGACCTTATGATGGCACAGTCTAGACATATAGGCTTTGAACATACATAATATACTTCTTAATATTTAGAAGAAAATCAACTCTTACAATACATTTGTGCGGTTTAAACCCTCAACTTAAAAATAATATGATGAGACAGTTCACGTCGACTAAAAAGTGATTTGTACTTTGAATCATTTATTATTTTAATAGAGACATGCATAAAAATAATAAAATAAAGATCTAAATAGTCAAATATTCAACAAGTTAGGTGCCCGAACTTGATTCAATGATTTTTCAGAATCCTTATCTTCTTTTTAAAGGTGGGGAAAAAAATTATCCAACAAGCGAGGGCTTCATTTATTTTAGTAATCCGATAGCGCATTGTTTTAATTATTTTACAATTGTGTTGCCCAAATTAGGTGTCAAAGTGTTTTGTGAACACTCACATAGCTTAGCTTTCGCAAGAAAATGATAACTTTAACTCTATCGACATGAATTATAAATTATTTAATTTGTCAATCAAACTATCAATAAAATAACTTGGTTTTCAACATCCACCAAACATAGATAATAACAGATATATTTCTTTTGTTTATAGTAACTTTACACCCATTTTCTCACTCAAACCAATAGGTATATACCCTACACCCTGCCTCATCCTAAGCTAACTATCTCTCTTCCCATGAAAATCACAAACTAAAAGTCTATAAAAATGATCACCCTATGTTACGTTGAACGTAACATACACACACTCACAGCAACAGTGCTAGTGGTAGCACTGGCCCTATAAAAATTGTTCTATGGCTTCACTAGTTTACCCAAATGAAACCCTAGCTTAATCATTTGTAAATTTACTCTGCAATCTTAAGATCCCCATTAACTAAAACATGCAATTCGATATTCAAACAACCGAAACCACAAAAGCATTTAGAAAAAGACCAAACTAGAAGTACTGCAACATAGAAGCTTTGATTTAAAGACGCTAATTAATTTCATTGATATATACTTACTTAGTAATATATATATATATATATAATACTTAAAAGATTTCTGGAAAATTATTAAATACTTGTCATCTACACCCAACCCCAGATGGCCGCCCGCCAAGCCTTTTATTTTCGTACCTATATATACAACTCAACCCGACCAGAACCTCTACAATGGCAACTTCTGTCTTCTCCAGATCCGCAAAATGCAATGTCTGAAACAACATCACCGTCGGCTTAGCATCAAACCTTTGCTTCTCTAAGTACCTCTCCTGCTGCCACTTCACGGTGTCATGCGCCACGGGGGCCAACCACGACATCATCTCCTCCAACGCTTCCCTCCAACCTTCGGCCAGCGAGTGTGAACCGCCACTCCCCTCGTGTGCCCTCGTACACCAGTGTCCCCACAGCTTCCCCCTCACCGTCGTCTTCAAATTCTCCGGCAACAACTCGTAGAGATACCCACGCGCCTCGTCGTTAATGCACGTAGGCGCGTATAAGTATCTCTCCGCATATATGATTATGTTTGCGTATCGTAGTGCCAGTCCTGCGCCACCCACCGTGGACTCCGTTGCTAATTGCATAACCTTTTTGTTCTTGACAATATCAAGAGGGATTCTTTTTCCAATCACTTTGTCTTCAGATTTCGGTAAAGGGCCCGATTTGGCAATCCGGATTGTTCCAAATTTCTGTGATGATTTAGCAATCGGACCCGATTTTGACGTGAAGTGCATGAAATTTGTATCTGGGTGGACACGCATGCGTTGGGACGTAGGTTTTGTAATTTTTGAAGGGCGAGGGAGGTCTGATACGTACTGCCCGAAGAGTAGACAGATTCTTGCGTATATGATCGTGATTACACGTGTCATAAGACCGACGCTCTGATCGAACGTTTGGTTCCACAGCGAAACGTCTCTGTAATGCTTCACTTGTTTTCTTTGATAAGCGATCTTCTCGTCGAAGTAATCGGTGTTGGCTTTGTTGGCTTGCTTCGGGCCGAGGTTTTGCTTCCATTTCTTGATTTTCCCCTCCGATATTTCCAACTCGGCGAGAGATTCCAAGGCAGCGTGCAAGTTGGACGTCGCCTTCACGTATTTATCCATTTTCTCGACGAGTTTCTCGACGCTCTTCGACGCGTACTCCAACTTGCCGAAATCTCGGACTCCGAGACACATTTCGGCGTAGGTTTGATCGAACCGGTTCAAGCTGGCATCCGTGCACTTTCGTGCCAAGCGGGTGACGGCGTTAACGGCTCTGTTGAGTTCTTCGAGCTTCTCGGCGCATGCGAGGCTGAGAAGGAACCGCTCGTCGCTGGAGTTCAAGAACGCGACGCCTTGAGATTTCATGGCGCCTTCGCAAAGCTCCGAGAACTCCTCGCTGGAAAGTGACCTGTAAAGATGGACGAGACGGGACATGGTTCTGGCCGTTTCAAAAGAGAGGATGCCAAGGGTTACAGAAGAGGGGGAGGAGGACTTGTCAAGGCAGAAGAGATTGCGGGTGTTAATGTGGGTTGTTTTGGTGCTTGCACCGGAGAGCCAAGCCATGGTGGTTTGCATGACCATCAGCGGCGGTGACGGGCCGGGGTTAGGGCTCCGATGACGTATCCTGATCCAGAATTTGGTTTGGATGAAGAAGATGGTCTGATTCTAATAATAGGATCGTATATAAATGGTGTGTGGAGATAAAGAGGGACAGACATTTCCAAGCTTCTTCTTCTTCATAATTGACGCGTTTTATTAGTAGGAAAGAGGGCTGGATTAGAGATAGAACCGGACTTAGAATCCAGCCACGTAAGTTTTTATTATTATTCTAGTTATGACAGTTGGAAATTTAGGGTGTGAATGCTTTGTGTGTTGTGTCAGTTGCGCACACATCAGTCCCTTAGAATTTTAGGACAGGGCGTCCCGTTCAAATCATTGTCACGTCAAAGATTTAATGAGAAGGGGGGTCCCCCTAAATACTTGAAAATCACTTAATAATTAAATCATAATTAAAAATAAAGAAGATGTATTATTATTCTACTTGAACATCCATTCAATATTTTTCACACAAATGGTTAATGACTTAATGGTTAGATGATTTTGCATATGCTCATTTCCTAAGTAATTACATTGAATTCTATAATTTTATACAGCCAATTGTGTGAGAGACATCGGTTTGTACGTAAATTTTTTTTATTAAATTTAATTTGTATATATCCTATCAATATGGAATTATTAAAACGGCTAGCTAGTTAGATTCATTGATTAAAAATTAGAACCACTTCTTTAATTATTGTACTTGAACATCCATTCAAGATCAAATATTATTTTGGCCATTTGTAATTATTTGAATTATCGAGTATGTCTTGTGTGAACATATATAAGAAATAATTGGATGTGACCTTTTTCTTTCGAAGCGAAGGAAATCTTGATTTGATTTTTCGTTGAATTCTCGTTCCAAAGGTACTTCATTTTTTACTTGTATGTGACATAAACCAAACATTTAAAAGATTATTCATCGAGAAGACTCTTTTTTTTTTTAACGTGCAAATATTGGTTTAGTGTGCATTGCCTCGAGATTCAAGATTAAGACATATCTCTATGACCCACGTCTCTATAGCACTAAAAAGTGTCCTGATTTCTCACAGTGGTTTCTACTTGGTCCAATAAAAGTCCTAACATGGTGAAGTTACTTGTTTGGTTCTATTAAGTCAAGTCTTTCAATTATCAAAACAAAGAAAAAGAAAAAAATAAGTCAAGTCTCTTAAGCCATGAATCCGTGTTTCTTGATTCTTTAATTTTCTATCTTTTCCCATTGAGATCGTAGAAATCTAATTTCAATCGGTGACGCTTTCAGGTAAAATCTGTCATTTGTTTATTTGACTGAATTTGCATATTGGTTTCTGAATTCTAGTTGTGATTAATAATAATGATATATAGGGGTCAACCAGAAGACTTTGACCAGCCCAAAAGTGGGAAGAAAATAAAATTGTTGAAGAAAATGTTTTATGAATGCTATATTTTCTGCGATACATTGCAATGCCGTATAATACTCGGCTGCCATCGTTAGAAATTTGAAGCCCAGTAAGCTCATCTTTCAAGGTTCTCGCGTAATTTTCTTTCCTTTTAAGACTTAGTCCAATCAATGGAGAGAAAATAGCGTTTACATTTTGGATTGGAGTGGGAATCTTGAGAAGTGAGAATCCTAAGATTGGGAGTGTGGAGTGGGAGTGAGAGTATGTTGTTTATTTGCATTGGAATGGGAGAATGAAATTGAAAGCTGAATCCGATTTATTATTATCGAGTAAATAGTTTTAAATTATAATTTTACCCTTATTTAAAGAATTATAATTTGTAATTAAAAAATTAATAAAAAATATATTTAAAAAATAAAATAAATATTTTATTAAATTTGTAAATTAATAATAATTAATAATATTCTTAATTATGTAAATCATAATTTTAATTTTAATTATGTGAATAAAAATTATTAATAATAGCAACACAAATGAAACATTATTATTGATAATATAGTACAAAATTAATATTTTCTTAGAATAAAATATTTATTATTATTAATTAAATAAATAATATTTATTAAATTAATGTTTAATATTATTATTTTTAATAAATTCTAATTTATAAAATAATATAATATTATTATTTAAATAAATATAATATTTATTTATTTTTATTTTATTAAATTTAATAAAATAAATATGTTTATAATTATTATTTTTAATAAATATGATATTATTTATTTTATTAAATATTATTTATTTATTTTAATTATGAGGGTAAAAAAGGAAGAGGGGGGAGTGGATTCCCATTCCCACTCCCACCTCCCCCCATGGGAGTGGGAATCCCACTCCCCACTCTAAAATTAGGTGGGAGTAATCACTAAAACTTAAAATGGTAAATGGCTAGGGAATTCACACTCCCACTCTAAAAAGTAAACACAACATAAAAGAACTAAACGATGACAGAGCGATGATTGAATAAACTGCAATATTACTTAATTATTATATATATATATTCTTTCAACAGCATATGGTATTACAGTTAATTCCACCTTTCTTTTGTTTAGTTTTCTTATTTAAATATTAATATTCAATAGAAAACATCAAAAGAAATATAGAGCATAATAAATTAGACAGTGGATTAGAACTTCCTGGTATTAACACCGACCTAGTTCTACAAATAATTCTAATAATTTATGAGCAAAAATAATAATAATAACAATAGAATGTGCATTTATTGCAAATAGCAATCGATTATTTGAGTCCAATTTGAGTGAGTTCTAATGTTATGCATCACTTATCTATTACATGATGGATTTTATAACTTATAAAATTACTTAACCACCAAATAGATGAATGACTCCTAGTAGGATTAACATATTGGGATGCCTAGCATTATTTGCAAACAAGCAAATCACAAAATAAACATCTTTATTATTTTGATCAATGATTTTCAAATATATTTTTAGTAGCTAAAAAGTTAATTTGATCTTTCCCTTATGGTCCTTTCAAAACATAAAAATTAAATTAAAAAATATTTGTAGTTTCCTTGTATTTTTCTTTTGGTGGAGTTATTTATACTCTAAAAATTTTTAAAAATTAACTTGTGTTTTGTACACTCTTTAAAATTTTAAAAAAAATTAATCATCACTCAGACTATTTAAATTAATTAATTTTATTTTTTAAAAACATTAATAAAACTATTCAACACTCTCAATTTTAAGAGATTTAGTATGTATTTATAATAATGTAATCAAACAAGTTGTGAATAAATTATTTAAGACAATTTTAGTTAATATTTTTTATTTAATTTTTGTTTAATATTAAATTTTGCATCCGAAATTACTCATAATGAAAGTATTCTGTAAATACTACGAAAAAGAAGAAGAAAAAGATGGAGAAGAAGAAGAAGACCAAGAAGAAAAAGAATGGTCAAAAGACAAAAAATATATGGTAGTTTCATAGTACTTTTTTTAAATTTCATTCTTTTAAAAAAAGTAAGTATTCCACATACTTAGTAGTCAAATTCTTTTTAAAATATGATTTCTTCGTTGTCCATCTAGGTATTTATTAAGATTTTAAAAATAAAAGTTTTAGGGTATAAGGCATAAGGTATAAGACTTATACATTAAATAATGAGTGTGTTATATGATCAACGCACAATGTGTTTACTAATTGAGAATGGGAATAAGAATGAGGGAATGAAAATGAATGATGTGTTTATTTGCTTAAATAATAGGTGGAATGGGAGCCAAAGTAGTGGACCGCACCTGAACTTGGGAATAATTATTAAAGTTCTCATTCTTATGGGGAGGTGGAAATGAGAATCTCATTCCATAAAATGACCATATTATTCCCACTTAAAATTTAAAATTCTCATTTTATCATTCCTTATTATTATTATTATAGTTGTAATTATTTATCATAATATTATTATAATTATTAATCATTATAATTAATATTAATAATAAAATTACTATAATAATAATTATTATTAATAGTAGTAGTAGTAGAAATAATAATAAGTATTAATTATACTAATAATAACAATAATGATAATAATAATAATTATTATTATTATTAACCATAATTATTGTTAATAATAATAATTTTAATAATAATGTTGTTGTTATAATAATAATAATAATAATAATAATAATAATAATAATAATAATAATAATAATGACATTAATCAACTAAGGTCAATTTAATAACTTGTAAGTTGTAACAATCCATTCTGATTACAAAATAAAGTAAACATATCAATGACAATACAACTCATTTTGATTCTGATTTCCATAGCTAAAGTAAACAATTCATTTTGATTCTCATTCTCCATTCCAATTTTAGTCCATTCCAATTCTACTATATTCCGATTCGAACCTATTCCGATTAGTAATTAGTAAACACACATCAAAGTAATGATGTAATAGTAACTTATAATAAATTGTCCTTAACAGTAATTCACATGATAGATATTTTTATAATAAATTTTTTTATTAAATCAGAGTATTCAAAATAATTTTTAAAGTACAAATAACCCACCATTTTCCATTTCAATTTATGTATTCCAAGTGAAGAGAGTCTTAAGATAGATTACGTGTATTTTACCAGTAATATCCTTTATTATTATGTTCGTTACCTCGTTTCCCACTATCACGTCAAAACTTACGTATATGTCCTTTAGCATAACATCCTCTTTCCTAACAAACTTCATGGATGTATCCAAAATGATTTGTTTAATCCATAAATTATTATCTTTCAACAATCTGTGTTGACTAATTAATGATACTTTGTCATAGAGAAAAATTCTCTTTGTATTGACCACTTGAGAAGGTTGTATCAAGATAACAGTGTTGCACTAGTAGCACCTCTTCATTAATCTTATAAAATTTCATCTATCACAATTACATTTAAGATAAATATAAATAAAAGTATAAAAAATTAAAAAATTTAAATAATCCCTCATTTTTGCATCTACAATTTTAAGCTCGAAGAAAATAATATTAGTGTTAGTGCCTAAAATTATAATCATTTGTACTGTGCCAGTGTCTAGAAAATAAAAAAAAAGAAAAAGATGATGAAATATTCTCATGTTACTTCAGGTTTGGGTTAAGGAACGATGACTTGACAATAATAGGAACCATATGGCAACTTATATTAAGCCTAAAAGAAAAAAAATCACTTATGCAATCTGAAACATCAACAATAAGTAGCAAATAATTATTAATAGGATCAAGAGTTGAAAATTCAAATATAGACAAAATATTTAACAAATCTAACAGCGTCAAATAAAATAAAAAGATGAATGGTAGAGATTTAGTTTTGAAATCAAATATCCTATCAATTCCGCTCTTTTTGATCTATAAATACATGCTAAAAGGATTGGGAACGGACTTTTTGACTAATTTCTCACCTAACTAAGAGAAATCGAGATTTTAGATTTATAGAATTATGAAACATATGCTGACAAAAGCATTAGAGTATATTTACATGTACACGTTCAAGTCTAGTTTGTAAAGATACTAAAAAAAAAAGAAAGAAAATTCATTTTAACTGTACAAGCAGGTATAATTTCATCTTTTGTGTACTCGGATTATTGAATGTCTTTGGCGTCATCTGTGAGAAATTGGATGAAAAGCCATGACACTGCACCATGGATGAGGAAATTTTATTTGTTAATTCAATTGTCTAAATAATTTTTAGAGTACAGATAGGTCAACTCCCAAAAATGAGGAAGTTCTCTTCTTCTTCCTTTTTTTTTTTTCTTTTTAGACTGGAAGCCTTTTAAATAGACTTTTGAATCACAAATTAATAATAAAAAAATAGATTAAATATGAAAATAAATAAATATAAAACCATTAAACAAATCATAACTCAGAACAATTAAAAAAAGAGTCCAACTATTGGCATCCCTCCAAAATTCTCTTGAAACTCCTTTTCTAATTATACTCCACATAATGTCGAAAATACCCCTTTTTTCCCTAAATAATCATCTTTTTCGTTTGTAATTTTGTTTCTATTTATCTGTCATATAAATAATGAATATGTGTGTCTATGATAACATTTGGAAAAAAAAAAAAATCAAGGAAACAGATATGTACCTATGAAATGAGAATAAATTATTATATAAATCGCTTGCAGGCATTAGTAATCAACTTATTTCCCAGAAGTCAAATGCAATTAAAAGTAGATGTTCTCCAATTAATCTATGAATCCGGCTGTGGGAGTGGGGGTTGCATTGCCATGAAAAATTGTTCATCTATAATGAAAAAGAGAAGAGAGATAGAGCCCAAAAAAAAAAAAAAATGATTCATGTTCTAGCAAAATAAATTAAAGAAATTTTAAAAAAGAAGAAAATAAAATTAAAGAGATATAAGTGGGGTTAATTTTATTTGTATTGGTCTTTAAATGTAATTTTAATAAAATAAGGATTTTATAAGATCAATGAAGGAGTGCCAACAGTTCAACTCTAAAAAAAGAAAAGAAAAGAGAGTTTGCAATTTTATTAACTTTTAAATGGAGTATGTTAGGGGGGTTTACAAAGAAAGGTGTTTTTGGTATTAAATAATATATAATTGAAAAAAAGATTTTAAAGAAAATTTTGGAGGAGTGCCAAATGTCTGCATGTTGAGTTCCATTAAATAATAATAGAAAAAAAAAATTGTATTAAGAATGTTCTTCTCTCATGGTCATGGGCAAGATAGAATTAATTAAAAAATCGCATGGCCAGCAACGGCAGCATCGAAAGTACAAGGAAGAAGCAGCTTGGTGCTTTCATCAACCTAACAAGGCCTCACGGCTGATTAACGGGTTTCGTATTAGTTAAACTTTACAATCATTGACGCTGTTTCTCAATGAAACCTCTACGAGTATAGTCTAAGTTGCCGTTTGTTTTCCTCTACGGTGGCGTCACACTCTCAAAGGGCTTGCATTCTCTGATCTTGATCCGGACCGCACTGTTTCTACTTCCTCCACCGTTGATCACCTCACAACACTGCCTACGTGGCGCCTACACATCCAATCATCGCCAAACATGTTAGACTCTATGTACATAGATATTCAAGCTTATCGTGTCCTGCACGAATTGCGCGTAAATTGTTGCTTATACTAATCAAAACCCCTTTTGCAAGTTGGCCTATTCCTAACCAATAAAGTTGTGACAATTAGCTCTCACAGTTGACGTTGCTACACTATTTTCAATATTTTACCTAAATGGGCCCCTTTAATTTAAGGTCAAGTGACCATATTCTTAGTAAATTAACTAACTTTGGAATCATAAAATCGATGGATGCAATGATGCGCTGTGAGTCAAATAACGTATGATATGCTTCAAAGAAAACAAACGTATGAAGACAAAAGAGAAAGATTAATCTTACCAATTTCCAATGGTCTGGATCCAAAGTGGAAGCTGAGACTTGGAAACGTTTGACGGCCAAAGCCGGAGCATAGGCTTTGTTGTCACAGTCTTTGTCATGTTCGCTTTTAACTCTTTCATACGTGGTCAACGTTTGGTCCTTACCCTTACCCACTTTCTGAACCCGATCCAAGAAATAAATAATGGGTCTTTCACACGGGTTCGGGCTGAAGTACTGGGTGTTAAAAGTAAACGGCTCATCCGACCAACTCCTCCAAGACTTGAACGTCAAATACGCCGTTTCCAACCTCTTAGCCGTCTCCAAGGAGGGATACAACTGTACGGTGTAACCCCAAGAGACGGAAACGGTCCAGTTTCGACTCAAATCATAACAGAAACTCTGCTGCACCGCCCGATTCGGATCCGTTTTATACGCACCCATGAGCTTTTTCAGCGATTCGATTTGTGACATATTTGGAAATATCGGCAGCACGTAGTCCAGATGATGCAACGACACAATTGGTGCCAATGGGTGCGCCGCTAGTAACCCATACGGATCCCCTCGTATATCAATCTATATCAATAATTAACCAGAATTAATCAAATGAAATGTAATTAGTTTAATGAAATTCTGTCAAAATTTTCTGTCTCGAACATCACAATACCTGATGGAAACCAAGTTCTTTGGTGACGGGGACACCGATTTCAGCCATGCAACCTTGGACTTTCTGATCGGATCCGTCAAATGAAGCGTATCGGTCCATGCCACCGTCTCACACCCTAACGCGCTCGGCGGCGAACGGGGAACTAAGGGCGAAGCCGCCGCCTCCGGCAGCCCTGGTGTAAGACTGAATGACAGCGTGGTCAACGCTCGCGCTCGTGCCACCGATGTAATACATCTGGTTTTGATCGTATCTCCTAAAACTGTAACCAAATTCTCTAAGAAAAAAACGGTGTCATCATCTCCCAGGACGAACCAACGGCCGTCACCTAACCCGAACCGACACGTGGCCTGACTGATGCGTGCACTACGTATCGCTGATCTCGGACCGGACCAGCTCGTGTCCTGAAACCTAGCCGGGTCCTGGGAGACCTTATACGGCGGTGACGTGGCCGGCCATGTTTTGTTAGGCTTCTCGTCCAGCCAAACGAAGCCACGCGTGAGGCCGGCTTCCACCAGAGCTCGCAGTAATGTCGGCGATCGTCCCATGTGTTAGCGGACCCACCAATGCCGAATACGATGTGGGATACGTTTGTTTTAGGTTCATTGTAAAGGGTTGTGTTCTGTCGGGTGAGTAATTTCTTCTGGCTGCTTAATAATCTGTTGGTGTCACATTGAGATTGAGGGCAATTAGAGGTACTGTAATGTAATTTGTTGGATAAGGCGTAGAAGAACAATAGGTAAATTGAAATCACAGTGAAGATGAAAAGGGCAGATTTCACGAAGAGAGAAACTACGTCCATTGGTTTTATTAATGGAGAAACAAGGAGCTTCCACGTTTTGAATGGATTCTGAACGTGATTTTCTCGTGAAGAAGGAGACATGTGGGCCAGGTTTAAGGAGGACGATAACGCAATAACCCCACCAGAAAGAAATGCGTTTCTGAAAAATGAAAAATGAATTTTGAGGAATTGGTTTTTTAAATAGAAATCAAATTTTGATCCCTAGAGAGTTGCAGATTGATGATCACTTGACGATCAGCATAATTTTCTCCAGTTCCTCCTTTGAACGTCGCTTCTTCTTCTTCTTCTTCTTCTTATTCTTAAAAGCATGGGAGAGAGACGTGAAATAATGTCTGACAATTTTTTTTTTTTTTCCCTTCAATGAAATTTCTCTTTCATTATCATGATTTATACCAAAGGAGAAGGAAAGTTCCCTTACAATGCGGGAAATTGAATTTGTGGGGGATTGTGTTGTCAATTTGTTTCCTGGAAAAGTCAAACTCATCATGGCGTGTCATTATGTTTTCATTCAAAATAAAATATTACACCTCGCTTTGCTTTTGAATTTGTTTCCTTATTAAGAATGAGAATAACATTGTTCCCACTTTCCGGCCGTTTTGGGTTCCAATATGGTATATAATGAATAAAATATATTGACATTTAAAGAATTTATAGATTTTTTAATCTATTTTTGCTAGCTAGGAGGATATTATTAAGGACACTTGAAGGAATAGTTATTGTGGGATTTTGTTCTTGTGGCGTAGATATTATCATAGTATACGAATAAAAATAAAAATTTATAATCAAAATTTAAGTTATGTTACTATTCATGCCAATACCCATACTTTTGTAATATGCAACAAAATTTAAAATTTTGGAAAAAAATTTAAAAGAACTGGTTGCTTTAATTGATTTAAAATTATTTTATGTACCAATTATTTATCTATTATTATGATCCAATCATCTAGAAATTATTTAATTTGAAAAAAGGGTTGTATGGTATTAAGAAAATCATAAGTAATAAATGTAAATTTACTGCGAAAAAATAAATATGTGAAAGTATCAAAATTTCAATATATATGGTCACATTTATAAGTGGTAAGATCGCATTTATTACTTACCGTTTATCTTAGGTTCACATGCACTTAGAGGTTAGAGCACATGTTTAAACAAGAAAAATTGGGAAGAAATTAAAAATTAGTAATTTACTTTTTACCATGAAAATACCTGTAAATCATATTTTTAAACATGGAATCAATGAGAAAAATTCACAAGCCACTATACGATGTAAAAGCCAATTTGGTAATCTTTGTAACTTTTAAAGCTAATTGTTGTTAGTTGTCTTTGTTAAAATAATCAACTGAAGAGTATTAATTAAATATTTGGTAAAACTTAATTCTAAAAGTGATGTGGGTTTTAAAAGTAATAGTCTATGTTTGGTAAATCTTACTATTAATTGTTGTAATAATGTAAATACTTGAATTAAATATAATATTGAATAAAATTTATTTAAACATTTATAAAGAAGTATATAAAATATTTTTAATTGTATACCTATAATAATTGATAATTAAAATAAATATTTTATATTTTATATTTATTTTTTATTTTGATATCTCAATATAATTGGTAATAATAGTAATCTCTTTAAAGTCAATGATTTTATTACCTAATTAATAAGATCATTTTAGAGTTTTATAATATAAAAGAGGATATCTATGAAATTTCATTAAGTATAAAAAGTGTTTCTCAAAATCAGATTTTGAAAAGTTACTCCTTTCAAAATCTGCTATAGGATAAGGTGATTTTGCCAAAAGTGATTTATAAAAAAAATTTATCAAACACTAAAATTAGCTTTTAACTTTTTCAAAAATCACTTTTGAAGCTCCCAAATACATTCCCAAATGAGCCCTTAGTAGTCAATTATTACCTAAACATTTAGTTGAATTACATTTCCCAATTGATGTCAACAGTCTACCCCTCTTTTGCACTTCATGAAAAAGGCAGACTTGTGAGAATAGAGTCTAATATTCTTAACTTAATTTGGATACGCTAAGGAAGCTTAGGAAAAACACTCAATCTTTATCGTGAAAAAAATAGTTAGGTATTCTTTACACTGAAATTGGCTAACTTATCCAATCACTATATTTCTCTCTGAAAAACATGCAAAAAATATAATGTTTGTTGAAGCCATCTTAATATGACTGAGAATCCAACTCAAATTAATGAAGTTGCCATGGCAGTTGATATGAGTTATTGCAGAATGCAAGACATTGCAAGAGTCACTCTCAACCCAAGGAAAACTAGCCCTTGTTAAAATAAACTCCATGGTAAAATGACTAAAGCAGATATGCCCAAAGGATTGGCAAAGCTACCGCATAAAAGCTATTCGAACTATCATGAAACACACTTGTAGCAATAAAGATGTTAGTTGCCCCTTGGTATATAAACCATCACAACCAAAATGACCAGAAACTAAGTTCTATTTCCACCTATGTGAGAGAGTGGCAACTCTAATTTTTTACTATCCACAAAATCTTACTAGTTAGAACTAATCAATATAGCCATATAATCTTAAATTAAATCAATTAAAAAATATACCTTCAAATATTCTGTCAATTTATTTGGGATGTACAAGTTTGGATAGATGCAAGTAGTCTAAAATTATTATTTTTAGAATAACATCGCATATCAAAACTTATCCCAAAGATTCATCTTAAATGTGATTTGACACTCGGAGAATGGTAAAAAATGATTCTTCACAATAATTAAAATAGTTTATGCTACTTTTGGAGTAATGCAATATTTACAAAGTGAGAATAAAAATTTGTATTCAATTGGTGTGTTATTAGGTGAACTTATGTTATGACAAAGACCAACAGAATAGGTAAAAAATAAAGGAAAATAAGGGCTCTACTAGAAATTTAGCTTGAATTCTTAGTCAGGGTTTTCACTCTCCCTATTATCTTGTAAAGCATATAATATCAAACTAGCATTAAGAAGATATATATCGAGAAAAAAAAAGATCAGTCACATAACATAAAGAGACATAATAATTTAACGTACTTGATATCGATTGGTCTATGTCCAAGAGTATTGTTTTACTTGGATTTTTGCTAGGATATAATCTGAACCATTAAGTGGTTGTTCTTACTAGATCTAACTCAAATCCAATTAAAACAAATAAAATTTATAAATTAGAGAGAATGGGGCTGAGTTTGGGTTGAGATATGTTTTTAGACATTTAGAATGAAGGTATAATTGAGGTGATTTTGGAGATGAGCTGCGTTTATTTGGGAAGTGAGTTAAGGTGATATGTGTTTTGAACATTATGGAGAACTCAATAGAACTCGTAGGAGTTAATTTAGAAAGTTGATGTAAGGAGCTTGTTGAGTGTTAGAAAATGTATATTTATAAAGGAGAAATGCGATCGTTTACTTCGCTACAAGTTTTATTTGTCTTTACTTTTATAATTTAACTTCTTTTGTTTTAATTACGTGTGTTTTTTTTTTATTAAGTATTTTATGTTTTTTAGGGGCATTATAGTTATTCTTGCAATGAAGGAGGTCGGGGCAATGACAGAGCGGACGTCGGCTTTTGAGCTGGGATGGTCGGGGAGGGCGTAAAGAAAAATACTGATAGCGTATGCGTCTTATTGACCCGCGTGTGCAGTCTTGTATCTTTCTTTTCTTATTGGCCGCGTGATGATGGCGATGGCGTTTAATGAATGTGGCGTTGGTGATGGTGTCATAATCACATTGGTAAAAGATGCTATGTCTTTGTTGATGGTGGCGATGGCGGCATGTCGATGGCGAAAAAAATCAGCGTGCATGCGTCATCGCGCGGGATTATTGTCGGCTGCGTTCTTGTTGTCGAAGATCCGGAAACCGTATTCTGTTGATCGTGCATTGGAGCGTCTTTGTTGACAGCGGATGGCGTGCTTGTAATCCTGGCGTCCGGCTGTTTTTAATCGATGGCATGATTTCTTTCAGTATGTATCATAAAAAGGGGCCTCTCACTAATTTGATATCTCTTAATCAGTTTTGGGATGGTCTCTGTAATTCATTACCAATGCTTTTATTTTACTACATTATTTTAATAAATTAAAATTTTGTGGTTCAATTATGGTGGCTAATTTTCTTTCATTTGGGTTGAAGGTGAAGTCTCAGCGGTATGTCGTGGGCGATTTGGTAAATTCTTTCTTCACTGCTAATTTTTGTGGATGTTTTGGAAAACACCAGGTAAATAAATAATCTTAATCTTGTCTAATCTGGCCTTGGTTTCGCTCTAAAATCTGAGGTTATTATTATTTAATGGCGATATGTATTGATTAGGCGTGGTTAAATGAGTGTGGATTTTCGTGATTTAATTAACGATAATAAAGTTATTTAGCGTGATCGTGTTGATGCGGATCCAGAGTAAAATCTTCGTTTGATAGAATTATCTTGATTTATTACCGATCGTTTCGATTGCGATTTTAGAATTTATTACCATTATTTTAATTTAAGTTTTAGCGTATTAAAATCGTTTGGCATGAATCCGTGGGATTCTGAAATTAATTACATCTGTGATTAAAATCGCCATAGTGGGATCGACAAAGTCGTGTTAATCTATCTTCTGATAGATTAGATGTGACTTTGCGATGCATTAAAATTTTGACGAGAGAAGGCTCGAGGAATTAAGGATGGAATTGAATTAATCAAATTGGATATAGTATATCGTCCGATTGGATTGGATAATATCCAAAATCTTCTTGGATATGGATATGGATATTTTTAAAAATATCCGATTGGATATTGGATGGGTATGGATATTTAATGGATATAAAATCCAATTAATTTATCGTTTCGAGTTAAAAAAATTTATATTGTTAAAGCTAAAATAAAAAAAGCAATAATCTAATATTATAACATATTAGCAGTGAAAAATTTAAATTACTTATATTAAAAATTAAAGTTTTCGAAATTACCCTAATTTTTTTTTTATTTAATATTATTAATAATAATTATTTTATTTTAATGATTTAATATTATAAATGAACTTGGAAAATCGCGTACCGCCGGAATCACCGTCGACGGAAGGTCGCCGGACCACCGACGGACCTCGCCGGAAAGTTGCCGGACCACCGCCGGACACCGCCGGACTTTGCCGGACCACCGCCGGACTTTGCCGGACCTCCGCCCGGAAAGTTAGGACATAATATAATATATATATATATATATATATATATATATATATATATATATATATATATATATATATATATTAATATAAATAGTTTAATAATACAATTTAATATTAAATTTTAAGCTATTTTATATTATTATTTTTATATAATAAAAATAAAATATCAATGGATACCATGTATATGGATAAAATATCCATGTCGATATTAATTCTTGGATATGGATATGGATATATCATTATGGATAATTATGGTTGTGTTTGGATGGATATTATCCGTCCAAAATGGGTTGAATATCCTCTGAGGAATGAAACTTTTGGTGAGCTTAAGGATAAAGCTTGAGGGGTCTAATTTAGGGACTCAATAGGGTCCTAGAGAACTAGATGAATTCATATATGAAATGTGAACTAGGCGTCAAAATCATCATAATAAGAAGAATAAGAATAAGAAAATAAAAACGCAAAATATTTTAGAGTGGTTTAGCCTTTTAGCCTATATCCATAGGAGTAATCATTTCCAATCCACTATGTATGTGAAATATTACATGATTCTCATTCAATATAGACAAAACCTTATTAAAGTGATTATGGTAGATAATAACATGAGAGAGATGTGGGTCTTATAGAGACTAGAGAGTTTTCTAATAGAAGAATATTAGAAGAGCATTTGAGAGATGAGATAAGATCTTCCATGGAGGTATAAAAATGAAGGCAAAAAAAGATGAAGCAGTTTCTTAATAAATGGCTAAGATCTTGCTCTTATAATTGGATAGAACAAAAAGAGAGATATATCCTTCTCTCAAGTAAGATTTTGGATAATAAAATAGTGGCCTCAAGGTTCAAGGAAGTTTAAAGTTTTAACAATGGTGTTTTTGCTCTTAGGAAGAAGAACATGAGTCTCTTTGTTTTGAATAATAAAGAAGTTTCATTTTCAGAAAAAACTCTTGAGCTTTATAGGAGTGTTATTCAAGATACTTTGGTCATTTTGGATATGTGGCGTCATTTAATTGCTGACCTACCTAAAGTGAGGCTATTTTAGTAATTAGGTCTTGTGGTCCTCTGATGATGACATTTTCTTATTGCTTGCATAGAGAATCTTCACTCTTATTGGCTCCTTATCCTTAACTAAAAAGAAGATATTTTTGTTTTCTCTCATGATGTTGTGCACTGTTCATGTGCTGGCCTTAACCACTATTATTTAGGTTTTGATAATACCCCTTGACATTGAGTATATTACTGAAACTGCCATTTTCATCGGGGAGTTTATCCTTTACTTCTTTATGGTATACTATCCAATCAAATAAATTGACTTTCTTAGTTGACTTTTCTTATTACGTATCATTGAGTTATTGGCTCGTATCATCAGCCAAGATTCTCCTCATACAAGTATAAATACTAAAGTCTAACTATATAAATTTCTAGGGGTTAAAGTCTAAAATTACAAATAATACATAATTAAGTCTATCTTAAATTGTTAAAGCTATAGGGGCCAATTAATAAAATATTCTATTTAATTAATTAAAGTGTTGTGGATCAAATTGGGATTATTCATACGAATAATATAGAATGATATGAAGCTAAAAGAAGCAAAATGATAATAAGCGAGCCAATAAGAGAATAATTACCGGAAGATCTTCTTATGTTCTTTATTTCATTTCATTTCCGATCTTTGATTTTATTTTATTACAAATGGTGATGACTATTTATAATCGATTGAAGCATATTAATCTTTGTATTTAGCAATACCGTTTTGAATCTTAAGGTGTTATGTGCATAACACGTCATGAATTAATTAGTGTGATGCACAACTCACAATATATTTAAAGAGGTGTGATGCGCACATCACAAATCATGCAGTTGTTTAGCAATTCACTTTCTAAAGTTATTAGTATGAAATACTTTTTTTTTTTAATCAAGGGGTGAATAGACATAACTCATAACAAAAGGCTAAACTCACCAATATTCATTATATCTACAAGCAAAAATTTGGGGCCTAAAGGGTGGGGACCTACAAACCCTTAGATGGGAGATTTTCATTAATATTCCACTGATAAGTAGAGTTTTTATTTACTTAAATATTAACAAATTAAGTTCGGATAGTCATCCTATGTTGTTTGCCCTCATGTAGTAGTATGTTTACAGACAAAAGTGTAAAACCAAAAAAAAAAAAGAAAAAAATTCTAACAAGGGTTTACTGCAACAAAAATTAAGTTTATATTTCTTTTTTTAATAATTTTGAGATGACAAAAAGTGAGGTTTGGATAGCATACTCATCTTTACTTTTCTATATTTTAAAATTTTTGTAATGAATATATATATTGACAGTATAGGTGCATAGCCTACATACCATTACAGGCCAAATTCGATGTTGAGTGGGAGTTGCGTTGGGCCGTAAACCTTATGATCGCAGCATAGTGTAGTATTTTGCTCAATCGATCTAGCTATCCCATTGGCACGGGTTGTATGTTGAAAGCACATAGAGCCACAAATCATTTCAAATAATAACATGTCTACACCAACTTATGTTTACAAATTGTAATAGCCATTTTTTCAATTTAACAATTAATATTAAAACATGCTGACTCACATGAATAACGAGCTTAGCTCTGGAATATTCTGATGTTCTTT
The DNA here is from genome assembly GCA_030448925.1 of Citrus cavaleriei. NCBI lineage: Eukaryota > Viridiplantae > Streptophyta > Magnoliopsida > Sapindales > Rutaceae > Citrus > Citrus cavaleriei. Next base: position 16,485 of record JAUJEN010000389.1, on the reverse strand, counting down.
CAAACAACTTTCTGCAAATCCAACTCTCTTTTCTTTCTCTATTCAGCGGAGAGGGCGCTCTCAATAGAATTTACATTTATTTATTTATTTGTTTGTTGATTGAGTTTTCTATCTTTTCTAGACTGAGATCAAAACGTTTCTATGATTATTGACTTATGAGTTGTTTTCTCCACCTATGTAAGGTGATTTTTTTTTTCTTTTTTCTAGGCTAAAAGATCTTTTACTTTTAGATTTGATTGGAGCTTGAATTTGTTGAGTGCATGTTGAGTGGAGGTATCTTTTATTGTTACTTAGGGTGCATGATTTTTATTCCCCGTATGACAATAAACTATAATGGTTATTTTTTGTTGCAATAGATTACTGTATAGTCTCTTATGGATCAAGGGTACGTTTGACAGCCTGCATCAAACACATTATGTTGAAATATTATTTTATAGTTTTTTTGTGCTAATTTTGTCTTAACTTATTAGATGCAATAAAACCTCGATAAATAAATGTTTGATAAATGAATAACTTAGATTAAATAATAAAATCCTCTGATACCGACTTAGGCCAGTGTAATAAGTTAATAAGTTTGCTAAATGCATAAGATAATTTTTTTTATTTAATCTTTTGGGGCCCAATGAAAATATAGATAATTAATTAATCAAATACAAAATTAATAACAAATACAATATAAAATTCATAACATTAAAGATTTTTCCTTACAACTTTAATTATCTAACTTAAATTCTTTGTAAAATATGCATTAGAGTTGTTTATTTGTTCTTTACTCATCTTTATACTCACACAACGTTTTCCTTATCTCATCAGTCAATATAGATTTTTCTCACTCATTTCAAAAGAGAAGTTATAAAAGAGAAAGATGTGAAAATTCTAATTATTTAAGACAAACATACTAAAAAAATAATTGAATGAAACTTGAGAATATTTTTGTATTTATATTTCTTAATATCAAAGGCTTACACAATAGTGATATATAGTACTTGATTACACAAACTGATTAAACAAAAAATATTATATAATTACAAGTTTCCTAATTAAGCTGTACTATTATGGATAATAGCCATTGGAGAAAATACTATTGACTTGAGAAAGTACAATTTATACAATTTATATGTAAATATGAACATATACTAACAAAACTCTTCTCAAAATAAGAAATCTCTTTTAAATTAATAAATATTCATTTATCATTAAATTAATAAATTATTTATTTACCGATAAATAAATAACTTCACTAAAACAATATTTCTTCTTAGCTTTAGTAGTATTATTCTGTAGAGGTTTTACTTAATAATTCTAACTAACGATGACCCTCTTAGAACTGGACTTTTGATTTATTAGATCAGACAATGATGAATTTCTCCTTTTGTGCTAATCTAAATAGTCCTCTCAATTTTCTCTTAGGAGGTGTCCATTTTCTTAGCTTACTTGGATGACTTTATTAGATGATACCCTACAAAGACAAGAAAAAAGTCAGAGGGCCAGCTTTACCAGCGTAAACACTTCGACGGTAAAGTTTCAACAGTAAAGTCATTCCTTAGATTTTTGGAAATATGAAATTTTAAATTTAGTAATAATTATTTACATTTATGTAACTCTAAATAATATTAATTTGATATAAATAATATTATTTCTTTTACTTTTGTCAAATAATTTTTTTAATGATTATAAGTTTATGATATAAAAATTATTTTAATCATTTTAATGCTTATATGTTAATAATTTATTATTTACTAGAATAATAAATTATATCAAATAGTATTATTACACATTAAGTATTAATAAAACTCAAATAATATTATTTGATAATAATAATATTAAATTCTTTTAATTTTATTATACAAAATTATTTTAATAATTTTACTTAGTAATTTAGTAATTTATTATTTACTAAAAAAATCAATCAATTAATTTAAATGTTAAAGTATTAATAAAAATAATATTATAGTATTTTATTTTTATTATATAAAAACTACTTTTATTATTTAAAAAATAATAACATATTTGTTGTTAAAATTTAAATTAAGAATAATTTAAAATATTAAATATTAGTATGAATAATAACATAAAATATTTGAATATATAATCTGATTCTATAATAGACCGGACATGATCTTGCATTACAATTTAATGCAATGCAATACACCTTATTGCGATCCAATATAATACACGAAATATACTGTGAATGTTATATTGTTATGCATTTGTGTTGTAATAAATTTTTTGCCTTTGTTTGTAAAGAAAAAAAAAAAGCAACAAGTTTATTGAGAGATCAAAATGATACTTGTATTTGTTGATTTTTTTAAAAAATTGGGTGCGGAATTAATGTAGGCATTAAGTCATTTATTTTGTGAATTGAGACAAAAAAAAAGTTCAACTTTTTCGGTTCTTTCTTGTCAAAGAACGGTCTAATCAAAGACCGGAAAAGTGATGAAATTCATTTATTTTTCCTATAGTAATTCGTTCGATTTTATGATTTCATATATCGTCAAAAAAAATCTGTCACCAAAAAAAAAAAACTCAAAATAAAATTTTATAAAATTAAAGCAAACTATTAGCTTGTTTACATGATAAGCTAGAGATGTGTGCATGAGTGAAGATTACTTATCCACTTTATTAATTTCATAAGAAATGTAAAAAGTAACAAAGGGGTTTGATAAGATAAAAACGGGGTGCACTTAGCTCCATTATTTTCTTTCCTTTTTTTTTTTTCTTCTAAATTACATTGTACTGATGTTTAGTAATAAAGGGATTTGATTAGTTCAACTCTCAAATACTTAAAAGAAAATTAATAAATACAATACAACGACTCAAAAACTTAATCTCAAGAGTAAGACGACGAGGTGTCCGCCACTCAATCTAAAACATAATTTGCATCCATGCACTTGACTAATCTACTGGAATTCGTTGGGCATTTTTTAAACCGCATGGTAATTTATGAGATCTTGTACTATCAGCGAGAAGTTATATCCATGTCGACAAGTCTCATGCCAATGAGTATGCATATTTAATTTACTCATGAAGGTTCCATGAGAGAAGAGAGAACATAAATGATGACGTCATAAATTAATGAGCTTTCTTTATTGCTCTGCATATAATGCAGTTGCAAGGACATACTGCATGCATAAATTTGCAGGAATTTATTATTCGCACTTTGTGTATAAAGGCAGATCCCCTACCAGAATTTGAGTTTTTAAAACCTCATGTTTGCTCGTGTGCAATAACTCTCTTGATTCTTGGCCATTAATTGCTAATAATTGAGTGCTTTCTCAGGAAAAAGCCTTTTGAATTTGGAAATTTCATGACCTTCAACTGAATTATAACAATGGCAGTGTTTTCACTCCCTCTATCTGTTTGAATGAATGGAAATGAAACCTGACCTATGGGAGCTGGATTTAAGCTCCAAACATTTATACCATTGCAAGAGGTTCAACCAATTGAGCCAACTAGTATCTTCTAGTTATCCAGTAGGGCTCTTGAAGAGCCCTACTGGTCCTCATGCACCTGAACCAAAAGAACCATTAATTCAACAATGCAAGCCGACTGAGTCTAAGTATTTTACTTTTCCAGGAACACTTCATCACTGATGTCTAAGTAAAATGCATAAGAAATTTATACGTATCATGGAAACATAGCTTATTAGAATGATCTGATTCACACATGCTTCACGTTGAGAAGAAACCCTAGTGTCTACATATATATATATATATATATACACTTAGCTTATATAGCTAGGATACCGAATAAAAAGGACAGAAGGATATGCTGTGTATTCGAGGGATTTTTATAATAAGAACAAAGAAAAAACAACAACTACATAGTGAGGGAATAGAACCTTACCCTTCAAATCTTCTGCAGCAGCAACAAAAGCACGTCATAAAAGAGAAAAGAACAAAAAGTTACAACTAACTTAGCAAATGAGAGCTAGCAACATGGCAAAATCCAAGAGTCAAAAAGTAACTGCATTAATAATAATAATCTATTATCTCATAAATTAGTAGAAGATATTGTGTCAGATATGTCAAATAATCTAATGATATCTAATATCAATCTGCATCAGTCACAAACCAAGTAAGGATCCACGACCTGTACCGAAAAGAACTATGCGTTAGATATATAGGGTTTACATAGTATAATAGAATTTAATTTGGAGATTGTAGAAGCACAATCATGGGAGATGAAAAAGGAATTTTTTATGTGCTTCGCTTTTGCTGATTTAGCTATCCATGTCTAAAATATTCAAGTAAAGAATACAACTAGGATTACTGAAAAAATGATAATTAAATCATTGCAGGCTATCCAAAAATGTAAAAGGAATGATGGGAGCTTAATGGAAAACATTTTTATAAGAAATTAAAATGAACTAAATACAAAATCAACCTTAGTTCTGCAAACAATCAGGTGCCGAGAGCTAATAAAGCATGATATATATATCCTTAACAAGATCATTAATAGTACCCTTAATGGGAGAAAGTTGAAGAGGTCGGATAAGGGGGGAAAAACCTCTCTAATTATTGGATCTTAACTAGCATGAAATTCAGTGGCTAGAAGATCGATAAAGATCTTTGGTGATCCTGCTGGCTGATGCCTCCCGAGGCTCCGGCCCTAAACGAAGCTCTAGGTCTAAGTACTGGTCAATATGTGATGATGAAGATGAACTCTCACCCAACTGCTTCGTCATCTTCTCTTCTTTGCTTTTTGGAGTGCAAATTTTCTCTTGAACACTAGATTCTAATATTACTGCACCTCTATCTTCAGAAACAATATTAGGAGCTTCAATACTTGGATTTGCTGCCTTTGCAATGTCCAAAGAGAGCAGATTTTCCTCAGAAAATTGTCTAAGTTTGGCCCTATCTTTCCTGTGAATGTTCATATGACCTCCAAGTGCTTGTGCGTTTGAGAAGCCTCTCTTGCAGAAGGCACAAGTATAAGACTTGACATGGCCTGAATCTGAACTATCCAAATCATCAGAGCTCCATAATATTTGGCTAGACTTTTCGATGCTTGATGCTTGGGAGTTTGTTTCCATTTTCAAGTTTCCTTTTTGCTTTTGAAGAGGAGATAGAGATTGAGAAATGGGAAAGTAGAGATAGTCAACTTGTCGGTTGTAATATATCAGGCCTGCTTTGGTTTCTAGTACCACATTTATATATATGCATGAATAAATAATTTATATGTCACCTGTTTGTAAAATGACTGAAATAGCCTTATAAAGGTCAAACATTTAAAATTTTGAAGTAGTACATGTACGCATTATTCATGCTAGTAGCGCGCGTTCTGATTATTAAACTCAGTAATAATACTTCTCAAAAAAGAAAAAAGAAAAATCGTTTATAATACATTTGTTTTAACCAGTCAGTAATGATAGGCAAAGCAATGGCATATTAGAGCGTGCAGTGATGCTAACTGGTTATACCGTGGAGGAAAGTTAATTATGCTCATAGCTAGCAACTCTAAATTTTAACAGCTATATGTGTAGCAAAAGGTAAAAGGTACTTTTAGGTCTTGTTTGGTATTGAGAAATTACGGTTATTGAAAAAAATATAATTATAAAACTAAAGTTAAGTATGTAATAAATATAATTTTAAATGATAATTTTATTATTAAAGATATAATATATTTTTAAATCGTATAAGTATAAAATCAAATCAACTTAACTTTTAAGATACAATAGAAAGTATTTATAAAAAACTTTAGTATTAAGCGGCAAAGTTCTGTATCCATTTATGAATCAAACAAGGTATTAATTAGTGGGTACAATATGTCTCATGTTTAGAATAAGTTTATATGGATTTGAAGAAAATTGAGTTACCTTTATGACTTAAGAGGGAAAAAAAGAAAAGAAAAAAAGAGTAGGAATCCTTATGAAACTTTTATCACAAATTTAACCCTATGTGAAAAGTTAAAGTTCTTGATGATTGTAAAAATCTCTTCGCCTCATTCTTTAGGTCAAGTGTTTGAATCCTCCACTTTACATTACAAGTTTAAATTTATTCTAAATATATAAGAATATTAATCTAAATCTAGGCGCAGATATCTGAACTACAGCATCATATAATTTATTTAAGACATTCTAGCAGACTTCAGTGACAGACCAAGGTTGCATAATTATTATTTTGCAAGTAGCATAGTTGAAGAATTATTGTTATTGGATCAAAGAGAGAAGGCTAAAAGGTCAAATTGTGTTTCGTGTTTGTTTTAATGAACTGTTTTTTAATCTTTTCTGATACTGAATTGTCCTTCAGGCAAATTGAAGCGTTCCCGAAACAGGAACTGCGACGGCTCAATAGCAACTCACTCAATTGACTTCTAAACTCCTAGCCTTTTGTGCAATTCAAAGGGTGTAATTGTCATTTCATTCAACCCAAATGCTATATATACATCTTGACATGCTTCAAGGACATTTTGACTATGCAAAATAATTATAATTTCTTTTATTCTTTAATGGATTTTATTTAAATTTAAGCAAGTCCAAAGCTTGATTATAAACAATAGAAACATGCATCGAATTAAGCTCATTCAAGAAAGGATGGGTGGCCAAGTAAATAATTTTTTTAGCTTAAAATCAAAATTAAATTATAATTAATGAACCTTAAGATGAGCAATGGATGAATTGACATTTACTTATTTTGATTTGTAAGACTTACGTCGACATCACTTTCTGTTAGGAGCTTACGTGGGGCCTAACAGCTCCATGACGTGGCAACATTTACTCCCACTAAGAATTGGGCATGATGCCATGACGCCACACTCGATAATGACACTTCAAAAAGGGTGGCTGGGTAGATGTCTGTTGTTATCCATGCAGTGCCTCCATCACCGTCAAACTGATGACTTAACAATATATTAGAAGGATCATGCGGCCGCCGGTGACTGCAGGACGTCCATTACATTGATATTGTAACCGACAGTTTCATCATCTTTGAAAGAGTTTTGACACGTGGATAAAAAGTAGTGCCGGACCGACCGGCAGTCACGTTAATATTTATAAAAGTGTGTTAAGATATTTTAATTTCTATAATTTATAGCTCAACTTAATTTTCAGATAATTAAGCTAATTGCTGTTGTAAGTTGACATCAAGATGTACAGTCACGTTTTAGTTTGTCATGTACCGCAAAAGTCTCACAAGGACTTGAGGGAAAAAAAATATGTAGAGACTGTAGTGATCTAGTGCTTGTACTTATCTTGATTCTTTAAGATGACATATATGAAATACAAATTTGATGGTTTTTTCAACCAACCACACTCTAGCATCTGTCCTTAATTAAAGATATTTTTTCAAGTATAATCATATTTGTTAGAGAACTAGATCAAAAAGCTTTCGATGTTTGGTACGTAACATAACATTAGTATTGAAAATTAAATTTTAATTTTAATAAGTCTCCGTGAAGCGTAATTTAAGGCCCTATAATTCAGTGTCACTGATTGCATTTAAAACTCTAAATTGATTATTTTCAATATAATTTCTTAGGTATCTAACTTAATTTTGAGATAAATATTTAAGACACAAAGACATATTATTTTAGGCGACAAAAATAATTTTGGCCCCAAACAACCTTTATTGACACAAAAACAATTTTTATTGTAGACTAGTATTATTAAACTAATATTAATACTAAATGGTATGGCATGTACGCAAGATTTCGGTTCAGTAGGGCCATAGAAGAAAACCAAAACTAAAAGGCTACAACATTATATCATTAATATTAAAGGAGCCACTAGAGGGGGACATATTGAGAAATCCTAAAATATAGTAGGTTATAATCAAATCATGTAAAAAGGGTATCTAAACTTATAATTCATGTAGATATGGATAACTTTACGGCGTGTTTACTAAATTGGAATTAAAATAGCGGAATCGAAATGGGTAGGAATGAGAAAGAGTTAGAATGAGAATAGAAATTGAATTAGAATAAATTGTTTAATTAAAAGTAATGTCGAGAATCAAAACAAATTGGATTACCATTAATATGTTTTTTGTCTTATAATCAGAATCTAAATGAATTAAATTGTTACAAATTACTAAAATCCTCAATAAAACATCTGAAATATAATATTTTGACATATATAACCTCATAAATAGTAATAATACTTATATTTTATTCATTAAACACATGATAAAATATAAATAAATTATTTGATTAGTAAAAAAATGATAATGTTTCCCTTAACAAAGCATGAAAAATAAGATAAATATCTAACACATTTTTTTACATTAATATGTGATATTTATAATGTTATTTTAGTATATTATGTTGATTTTTTCTTATTAAATACATAAGCCAATCAAAAATTCTTTAATCATTTGAATTAAATTTAATGTATTAAATAAATTTAAAATCTACTAAAAAAATTGTAAATATAAATAAAAGAGATGGACCTATTATAAAACACACTCACCTAAATTTCTATTATGTTTAAGATTCTCATTCACCAAAAAAAAAAAAATTGAATACACACATATAAAAAAAGGGGGACAAGTAAAAAATAATAAAAGGATAATTTATATAATAGGAAATAAATTTTATTTAATAGGGGGATTAATGAGAAATAATATTAAAGTTCCATTAAGATATTTTGCCATTCATATAAAAGTCAGAATATTTAACTTTTTTTCATTCAGAAAGAATATTAAATAATCTTATAATCAATTATAAATGATAGAAAACAAGCAATTAGAAACTGAAAATGTTAGGGATGGCAAAAATCTCCGAGTTTGAAACCCATAGCTAATAAAAATGGGTGAATTTTCAATAATTTTTGGGAAATGAGGTGGGAAATGAGGATAAATAATCCCTAAATTCTTAATGGGGTGAGGTTTGGTTTTGTACTCCCCTCCACCCCCACCCAATCCCCAATATATAAATTTTTAACTTTTATTCAATAATGTTGATTAATAAATTTTCATTTTATTTTACCTAATAATAGGTTATAATTAAAAGAAAATCCTACATTATAATTCTTATTCAATTCTAAAACATTGTTTTCTTTTCTTCTCTCTCAAGGTAGTAACTTTTCAAACATTTTTTAGTTTTAATATTGTTTCAATCTTTTAGAGTTTTTAAATAATTATACTTTATAATAAGTAATAATTTTATTTATGTCTCTAATTATTAATTTATTGAAATCATTTATACCTGTTATAAAATAAGTAAATGAGGAATAAGTTGGGGATGAAATCATCACATTCTTGATCGCACTCTTAAATTTATTTGGGGAATGGGTGGGGAATGCAAAGTGAATTTTTTAATCAGGTGGGGAATGAGGTGACTCCCCCACCCACCCATCCATTCCACTAAGAAATGTCTTAAAATAAGTAAAATTCAGACTTTAAACAAAGACAGACAACCCTTAATATACAAAATTGGGCTACATGTATCAGGCATTCGCACTATATAAATGGATGACCATGGTATAAAACAGCAGTACTATCACACAAATCTTGTGGCTATTAAAGCCAAATCTCAAGGATGATTTGTGAACTATATCACTAAAATGAGAAGGTTAAATGAACAACATTGGTTTCTTTCCTTGATAAACTTTTCTATAGCCGAAGTTATTTGTATTCTATAACATTCCGTATTCTATAGCATTCCTCCCTATCAAATTGGTTTTACGTTCAAAGCCGTTAAAATTTATAAACAGAAAAGGTTACTTAGAAAAAAAATACAACTGAAAAATTCATTAATCAACTATGATGGTACATAAGTAAAACACAATCCCTCTTCTCTCATAAAAGTAAAATAAATTCTCAAAATATTCAACACTAACATTTCACGCTTTTAGCCAAGCTTATGTTGTGGGTTGCGTTTTTCTTCGATATGTTCATGTTGTTTTAATTTTTTTTTCAATTGCCTAGCAAAAAATGGGATTGGTCAATCCACTATACATAACCAATCTTTTCTTGTCCTTTTTTTTTTTTGGCGAGCAGTTACAAAGAAAAATTACTCAAGTCCTTTTTCAATAGTCACCAGCTAATTAACACTTACAAATGAAGAAAATACGTAAAGTGAGAGAAACAGAAAATGTATTAAATTTTAAGGATGAAAAGGAAGAGATTGTTTAGAAGAGGCTATTTAAAGTTGATGAAAGATATAGGAGACAATAGGAGAAGAAAAGAAACAAATAATAAAAAATATGTCGTGAGGCCCAATTAATTTTTTAGTTTCGTTCTTAATATGAATAGGAATCAGCATTTAATTTGATCGGTTGTTTTATTAGCGTTGAAAGGTTAAGATTTTGTGTACATTATTATGTCATAAAAAGAGGACTCCATATCCTATCTCTATAGTATAGATAAATACGTAATTATTTTTTTGTAAATGATAGGAATCAAATGATGGTTATACAATTCAATGTTAATAAGATATATCATGAGTTAGAATACAAAAATAGCTAAATCTCGACCATACTATAATATTAATAGACAAATTCAAAATCTTTAAAAAGTAGGAGAACTTTGATTAAGAATGGATACTGATTAATGTGATATAGTACATGCATTTGGTTAAGTTTGCACAATTCAGAAATCACTTTCTTATAGATCCATATACATGGTTTAACATTTAAGTAAAACTACAAACAACTAATTATAATGTAAAATTTTTATGTAAAATATTTATCTTTCTTATTGGGAGGAGTAAAGATTGAAATTGTCAAATGTACATGAGGCATGATTAGATATTCTATTTTTCCTAGTTATCATAAATTTATATATTCTTCTTATAACATTAAACTTTTATATTCATTATACTATCATGCTCACGAGATTCTTTTGCTTGGATTCTCATATAAAAGTCGGATAAATATTATCTTTGTTTATGAAACAGGTCTCTATTAATATGGTACAATATCAATGATCCATATGGATTTTGGTACACTGCACCAGAGCATAATTAATTTGCTTGAAAACACCTTCTAGTATATTAATTGCATGCTTCTGGGGTAGAAGTTAAATTGATTATCAAATATTTTAATGGAAGAGAAGCTTAGGGTGCTCGTGAATTACAGAGAACTAGCTCCCATGCAAATATACTCTTAGTTGTCACAAAATTGTAAACAAAGCTACGTCCAAACAACCAACCCAGTTACTCTGGAATTGATTCCTGAAAATTCTCATTCTTTAAACAATAATTTGGAATTACAAAATGCCTAAACTTAGAAATGCACGAGCCGAGACTAACATGCCATCACCCTCACTCAATTCCATTAAAAATAAAGAACAGAAAAAGCGACATATCATCCATGTGCATTTCTACCACTGCCTCAAAAAACTTCACTGCAAAACCCTCTGAGTATAAATCAGAATCACACCTCGCTAGCTGTTATTACGCAAACCTATCCAACTCACAAACCCTAATGCAGACAAACCCTAACCAATCAAAATAAATATCTCTTACACATATATAGTACATTCGTAAATTCCAATGCAAATAACCTCACTTTCCCCTTTAGGCTTTTATACTTCCATTTCTCTATCACATGCTATTAGTTGTTGTGTTTGGTAATGGGTATGACTTAAAGTCTCGGACTTAACTACATGTGTGTGTGTGTGTGTGTGTGTGTGTGTGTGTGTGTGATCTTGGGTTAGGATTAGGGTTTGTTTAGAGAGATTTATGATTTATACTTTATTCATATTTTTGGGGATTTAGAATTTGTTAATGAGAGGGTGTGTATAACTAATTATACGTACAGAAAGAAACAAAAGATGCGTAGATAGCGCTTGTTATGGTGATGTGTGATAATATTCTCTTTCGGAATAAAAAATTGGGCATTATTATATCCAGTGGAATACTAAAACGGACTTGTTCTCCGGAGTTGGTGCTATTTTGGATGGATTTTGCAGCAAAATTGAGAGAAGAGAACACGAGCAAATGGAGTTACGTAGGATATGATAGTGTTAACTGCAGCAGATCTAAATATGATAATAATAATAATATACACAAGAAAAAAAGGGAATCAATGTTTAGATGTATCTTATATGTCTTGAAAAATCCATATCTGTGTGTGGGGGGTGGAGTTTAGTTGGGTCTGAGATAGCATGAGTGTCAGTGAAGTACTGACTGGGGAAGAGGGCTAGCTCACGCTATTCCATGCAGTTTTAGTCAGTTTCTTCGCCCTTCACTTCCCACAACTCAAATACCTAATTACATAATCAACCAAAACTCTTCGTCGCTCTCTGCTACACATGCATACAACTAATTCTACACAAATATCCTAATTACATAAGAAACCAATTCTGTATAAAAGCATGCAGCTAACTCATACTCAAAATCCTGCTCATGAGTTAGGTTGTCCAAATCTATTGTCCAGGCGGTTGGGATCATACCCTTGACAATAAGGCATGCTTGACAAAGAGATAAATTGGACATAGCGACTTTCTGTACCGTGAGCGTACATGCTATTTTTGCTTCTATAAATTAACACACAGCCAATGAGCAGCAAAACTGAAGCATAATATCAAAAATTAACATAACGAAAGAAGGATGCATAAGGTTTATCAATCTCAATTTCTTATGGTTTAAAATATTTTTAGTGTATATCGATGAAACCGGAAACTACTATATTTATCTACATATAGAAATTGGAAAAGAACAATGCTCAGATGTGTTGACTGTGATGTGTTTCTTTGAAGAAAGGCTGAAAAAGGAACTTTGTGTTATTTTTGCACGCTTGAAATTCATGACTGGAGAAACAAATTGATATATATGTGAAAGCATGAGGCTCTGTAACCTCAGGATCGAAAGAAAATACGAAAAGGAAAGCACAAATGAACGGAAACTATTATGAGGCACTCTTGTTTCTATATATTACTTTTACCTTAGGCGGCAGGTCCGCAAGCCTGAGCTCAAGATCCAAGTCCTCGGATTGGAGCTAGGGTTAAGTATTTTGTGTTCTTCTTCTGATTGAAGATGATCTTTATCGTGATCAATTGAACATGGCTTCAGGAAGAAAGGTAGAGTGATGATGCTTCAGTTCTCCTTCTCTTGCATCAACAGCTGCCTCCTTGCCAGCAGATAAAGTTAGGCGTGTTCGTCGAACAACCAATTCAAACTCACAGACAAATCTGTTTAACATAACCTGCCTTAACCCTACATACTGATTTTTACAATTATTGGAATTATTCTTGTCAGCCACTGAATTTGAACAAGATTTAGGGAAGAAATAGGAACCTCTTGTTGTTGCTCTTGCGCAATTGGAGAAGATAAAGGAAAGGAATAACAAAGGGTCTTGTCTGGACGGGTCTTTTGAGTAGATGGATGAGCTGAAACCACCCTAGAAGGTGAAGATGATGATGCAATATAGGATCGGAATTAGGGCTAAGGGTTATAAACAAAGTTACAAAGCTGCTGAGATAGGTATTGATGAAACCCCAAAGATGCAAAGGATGATTATTATTTTGAGGTGATGATCGTTGTTGTTATTTTGAAACTGATCATGATGATCAATTTTCATTTTGGGGATTTGAAGAGAGAGGAAGCTTTGCTTTAGTCTTGCTCTATCCCTCCTATGGACATTCACTATGACCACCAAAGCTTGACCTGACTGAATTCCCTCCTACAAAGCTGCAGAATGAGATCTTGGGGCCATATACTTACCTAGAAGGCCTCTGCATCTTCAGCAAGCCTGTTCTTCCCATGAATCATCGTAATTTGTCGGAAATGAGAATTCAAATCACGTTTTCGCTTATTCCCATAGCAATACCCTGCTTGCTCCATTACACTAAGCTGATGAACAACTTCTTCTATATGAAAAGGGCATTTAACAAGGTTTGAAGTGGGAAGATAACATGAATTGAGATGGAAATTAATCATAGCGAAATTATAAGTCGGAGACTTGATGTGGAAGTATGTAAGAATAATAAAAGGGTTAGGAAATATTGATTGCTTGGTTAAGGAAGCTATGTTGGTGGAGTACTCTACCTTGTCTACTTAAAGTACTGTTGTATATATCTGGTTTTCAGCAAAATTAGCAACTGAGATTAATGCTTTAATCAATATTTCTTTAATTTTCTCACTTTTCTTTGAGATTGAGAGGAGGAAGCTAGCTAAAGCTAGCATATGGTATAGAAATTCCCTTACAACTGTGGGTCCATAGGAGAGTGCATCGCTGTGAGTGTAGCAACCTGACTTACAGACAAACTGTGATAATCTGACTGAAATCTCTAAGAAAGATTTTTCAGTTCATACTGACATATTGATTTAAATTTACATTTCATTCTTAATATGTGACATTAGGATTTATGCAACTAACTATTTCATTTCTACAATGTCAATCTGTAGACTTTAATTAGTTTTCATTTTGTTGTCTTATATATGACCCGTTTGCCTTCACTATTTCAAAATGGTAAGTTCATTCTTAAACCTTGACTCTATGGCAATTATGGACTCCTCCATAATTCTAAACTTGGAAGAATTTACTTCCAGATAATAATTAACTACTAGTTTTTCTAAGTTATATCCTAATATCTTCTAAGCACATGCACATACCTTCACTCATCTGTTGAATAACCAATTTCATTACTTGAAAATTTATTTAATACTCCATCTACCATTCAACATGAATATACACCATTATCACTTGGGAAATTGTAACGTCGAGTTGGGATACTACTATTCATGAAAAAGTGCAAAATGGAACTTATTAGTGGACTCTCAGCAATTTTCTTCAATAAAATGGAACTCAGGATTATTTTGTTGCATCATGTTTTTGTTACATAAATTCTTCTATTCATTACATTACGGCTGCTCATAATCTGCCCTGCATTAAACTAAATTAACATTTTAGAATTAAATTATTACTTTTACACATCATTTGCATTTACCAATGTAATTAATAACAAGCTATTATTTCCACAAATTAGTAATATAATATCTTATTATGTCATATTTAATCTTTGGACTAGCTCTAACTGAGGTGTGAATGTGAAAGATTGGTGCGGGTATTAGTGGGTGCTGTTTATTTTTGTCATCTTCGTCGAATATTGAAAAAAAAAAGACTACCATATTTTAAGACCTTGACAATCAAAATCAGTTATATAAATGAACAGAAGATTGGTATGCAAGAATTTGCTTTGAAAATTAGCACGTTAATACTTACTACATTAACTTACCCCGAATAACATAGTAGTAAGGATGATTATATTCATCATTTCAAATTATAAACCACGGAGAATATAAATATGGGATGATACATATAAAAATATCCGTTACCAAATACTGGCGTTATAAATCGTCATGGCCAATAAGCCAATTCGGTTAGATAACATGAACTGATTTTTTTCTTTTTCAATTTTGATTTCGAATCTTTTGAAGAGATTTTAGGTCTGTAAATTGCTAATAGTGAAGTGAGCGTGAAAGACTGACAGCAAATCGGATTAACACTTGCTCACTTGTAACAAAAAGCACGCCATTTAACGCCAGCACATGGCCAGAAGTCACATACTTGTACATTTTTGTTAATAATTAGCTTAATATACTGGAACACGTGCAAATGGGCATACATTCATACATATAAACTCTCCAATTTTTCCTGCTAATTTATAGAAATTTTGAAAGGTTCATATTTTTCGCTTTTTGATGCAGAGATGATCAAAATTAACATTCGGATGATCGGATCTCAAGAATCCAAAACCACTTATTTTGAAAGTGCTGACGACATAGAAGATGGTCTCAAAGTTGTCAATTAATCTTACGATATCTCTGCAAAAATGACGAAAGAAAATTAAATTGCAGCCCTACAGATTAGTATGACGCACGTTAATGCTTGCTTTATATGTCACTATGACCAATTTAGTAGAGGTATAATTTAGCAAATAAAGAATATGAGCAAAAGTGTGCATTTCTTACAAGACGACAATAAAATGAACTCCAACTTACGGAGGAAAAATGGGACACATGAGCTGAAGTTTAATTAAATGCGTGGGTCCATTCTAAGAATATTTTCTTTGTTGGGAAAATTCAAATTAATTTTTTGTTTTAAAATCTTTTCTTGACAGTGTCAGACCTTTACCTTAGAAATATACACCGTGTTCAATGCCCATTATTACTTAATTGATTATGTTTGCTTAATTTGTGTGGCAGGCGACTGAGGTTGTTGATGAAGTCTGCTATTGATATATATAAGTAAAGACTCAATCTCAGTGGAGTGTAACTCTTGTACCAACTTCAAGAGACGTATTAAAACAATTAAGTGAAGAAGAAGAGAAATAATGGAGGGGTGTTCATCATTTTCATGATCGTTAGAGACACGACTCAAAATATCTTGAAGTTTTTTAGATGTGTAATTACCACTTTTAAGTTACATCTTATATATATTTATCATCAATAATTAATGTTGTTAATTAAATACATTTCACGTAGAAAAGAAAGAAAGCAGCGAGCTGTCTTGCTTAATCATCCTAAAAGAGTTAAGTTCATCCATATCCTGCGATTTGCAAGGTAGAAAGAAGCAGAATCAGATTAACTAGCAATATGGCT
>JAUJEN010000388.1:0-47931 GCA_030448925.1 Citrus cavaleriei | reverse complement strand
ATCAAATTGTACTTCGTTCCAGTTACGTATTGCTAAGGTTAATCGATTCTACTTCTCTACCTGCAGCACTAATGGAGTGCAGCCACAACCCTTGAAATAAACCAGCAACTGAAGATCGGGTCCCAGTTAAATCCATGGGAAAAAGGCCAAGCGGGTGGGCTATAGCAGAATTAGGGGTGTGGATTCGTCCCAGCGGACTCGGAATGAGTCGAGACTTTGCGAGGGCCTACGTAATGCCAAAAAAAATACGCTCTGAACTGGCCACTTAAAAAATGACCCTTAGAAAGCCGGGGCTAGGATTAATCCAACAGAAAAAAGGCCACAAAATCGGGTGGGCCTATAGCCTTGGTGGGGCTGGCCAACAGTCCGTCGGACTACAGATGGGAGCAAGACTTTGGGAGGCGTACTGTGTGCCAAAATAGGCAGCGTGCACAGCAGCGTCCAAAATAACCTTGAAAGGCAGGCCTGAGATTCGCCCAGCCGGAAGGCCACAAAATGTAAGGCGGGCTAGCCAGCAAAGTGGGGCTGGCCAAGTTAGATACTGCCGAAGATGCAGATAGGGCAAGACTTTGGGATCGGCCTCCGTGTGCCAAAAATAGGCCGCGTGCACAGCCGCGTCCAACAATACTTAGAGAAGGCGCACAAATTCGTCCAAGCGGAAAAAAGGCCACAAAAGCAGGCAGACTGTAGCCTTGGAGGTGGGGCTGGCCAGGATAGATCGCCCGGAATACGGATGGGACGAGACTGCAATCGGCCTCACAATGCAAAATAAGCCAGTAAGGCTGGCCGTATCAAAATAACCGCCAAATGGCGGGACAAGTTAGATCCAGCGGGAAAAAAGGCCCTAAAAGCAGATTGGTCTATAGCATTGGGGGGTGGGTAGCCAACCGTCCGCCCGGTTCAGATAGATCGAGAGACTTTGCGAGGGGCCTCCGTGTGTGCCAAAATAGGCTACGGACACAGCCGCGCAAAATGACCGCCAGGCAGGCGCCAGGTTAATCCAGCAGAAAAAGGCCACCTGTGGGGTGAGGGCTATAGCCTTGGGGTGGGGCTGGCCAGTTGGTCACTTGGGACTACAGATGAGGCAAAACTTTGGGATGTTCGGTCTTCGTGTGCAAAAAATGAGCAGCAGGCGCGTGGCGTCCAAAAATAACGCCCGAGCCGGGGCTGAGATTAAATCCGGCGGAAAAAATACAAACAGGTGGGCTATAGCCTTAGGGAGTGGGAGGCTTGCCAAGTTCGTCGCGCCCGGACTCAGATAGAATGAACTATCACGAGCAGCTAGTCTGTGTATGCCACAAATAGACCCGCGGACACAGCGTCAAAATAACACTTGAAAGGCAGGCTGCAAAACCGTCCAGCGGAAAAAGAGCCCTGTGAATTAGGCTACCGCTGAGGTGGGGCTTGCTTAACCGTTCGCGGGACTCGGGATGAGGCGAGACTATCACGAACAACATCCGTGTGCCAAAAATAGGCATTAGCCACAGCCCGTGCCAAAATAAGGGCCAGCAGATTGAGTATCAAAAAACTAGCGGAAAAAAAGGCCAAAAATCAGATTGGGCCATAGCCAGCAGCCAAGTGAGGGCCGACTAACCGTCCTTGGACTTCGGAATGGGTTGAGACTTCTTGAGGACCTCAGGTATTCACTTAAAAAACAGAGCCCTTGGGAACCTAGCCCATTACCAAAAGCCATACAGTCAGGTCAGGAATTCGTCCATGAAAAAGCCAAAAAAGAGGTGGCCTAGCCTTGGGGTGGGGCTGGCCAAGATTAAATCCGCCCGGACTAGGAATGAGGCCAGGAACTAGGGGCCTCAGGTCAGCCTGCTAAAATAAGGTCACAGCCACAGCCAGCTAAAATGACAGCCTGAAGATCGGGTCCCCAGTTCGTCCATGGGAAAAAGGCCAAAAAACAAGTGGGCTACTCTTGGGGGTGAGGTGGCCAAAGTTCAATCCGCCGGGACTCAGGTCGGTCAGACTGCGAGGGGCCTCATGTGCCAAATAGGCTCTGAACTGTAACAAATAAACATCAGAAAGGCCAGGCATGAGTTAAATCCAGCAAGAAAAAACCCAACGGGTGAGCTATAGCCAGGGGTGGGGCTAGCCAGTTAAATCATGGGACCTCACAGATGGGCAGAACACCAAGACTGACCCTTGTGTGCAAAAAAACCGTACAGGCACAGCCAGCGTCAAAATAACCGCCCGAGGCAGCGCTACAAGATTCATGGCGGAAAAAGGCCACAGCAGGCTATAGCCTTGGGGTGGGGCTGGCCAAGTTAAATCAGCAGTCTAGATGGGAGCAAGACTTTGGGATGGGCCTCAGTGTGCCAAAAATAGGCAGCAGACATAGCAGCGATCAAAAATAATAACCCATGCCGAAGGCAGGGTTGCTAGTTAAATCCGATTGGAAAAAAGCCACGAACATGGGTTGGCTACTGTGCCAGAGTGAGGGCTTGCCAGGTTCGTTCGCGGACTAGAATGGGTAGAGATGCTTGAGCAGAGACTCGTGTGCCAAAAAGCCAAGCAGCGGACACAGCCAGCGTCAAAATAACACGCCCGAAGGCAGGAGCCTGCAATTAGATCCAGCGGAAAAAGGCCTGGCGTGGGCTTCCATAATATAGCAGGGGCTAGGAGGCTGGCCAAGTTAGGTCGCGGACTACTGGATGGGGAGCAGACTTTGCGATCGACCTGTGCCAAAAATAAGCCGTGGAAGCACAGCAGCGTCAAAATAACCGCCAATGGTAGGGCTACAAGTTCAAATCCAGCGGAAAAAGACCACAAAAAGCAGATGGCTATAGCATTGGGGGGTGGAGTGGTAACCGTCGCCAGTTCAGATGGGTCAAAGACTTTGCGAGGGCCTCCAGGTGTGCAAAAATAGGCTCACGGACACAGCCAGCGCTAAAAAATGACCGCCAGGAAGGCAGGCGCGGGATGCGTCCAGCAGAAAAGAGCCCTACAAAAAGCAGGTGGGCTATAGCCTTGGGGAGTGGGGCTGGCCAGGATTGAATCCGCGGACTCTGAATGAGACAAAACTTTGGGATCACGACCTCAGTGCTGCCAAAAATGAGCATGAGCACAGCAGCGTCAAAAATGGCACCGCCGAAGGCCGGGGCGACAAGTTCTTCGCGCGGAAAAAGGCCACAAACACAGGTGGGCTATAGCCTTATGAAATTGGGGCTTGCCAAGTTAGATCCTTTGAGGACTCGGAGATGAAGCGAGACTATCGAGAACAACGTCGTGTGCTAAAAATAAACCACGGACTGTGGCCGATCAAAATAACCGCCGAAGGCAGAAATGAGATCGTCCAGCGGAAAAGGCCACAAAGCAGGTGTGCTATAGCCTTGGGGAATTAGGGGCTGGCCAAGTTAATCCTTGGTTCGGAGTGAAATTGAGAGACTTCTTGAAGCAGATCCGTGTGCAAAAATAAGCCTTAGGCTGTAGCGTAAAAATAACCATGAAAGGCAGGACACCAAAGTTAGTCAGGAAAAATCCCAGAAAAACATATGGGCTGCTATAGCCTTGGCAGGGGGGTGGGAGGCGCAAGTTGATCCATGGGACTCCTAGATGGACAGTTCTCGTCGGCCTCCCTGCGCCAAAAATACAGTCTGAACTGCTTGGCCCAAAAAATAACTGCCCGAAGGCCGGGGCGCCAAGTTAGTCCAGCGGACAAAGGCCACAAAAACGGGTGGGCTATAGCCTTGGGGGGTGGGGCTTGCACCGAGTTCGTCCGCGGACTCGAGATGGGCCGAGACTATGCAGGCAGCCTCGATGTCTAAAATGAACCCTTGGAGTACAACCGCGCCCAAAAACACCGCCCGAAGGCCAGGCATAGAGTGATCCAGCGGAAGTGGCCACAAAAGCAGGTGAGCTATAGCCTTGGGGGTGGGAGCTGGCCAAGGTCCGCCCGCGGACCTTCGGAAAGGGCCGAGACAGTCGCGAGCCGCCTCAGGTGTGTAAAAAATAGGCAGCAGGCACATGCAGCCAAAAATAACTGCCCCGAAAGGCCAGGCGCCAAGTTAAATCCAGCGGAAAAAAGGCCCCCCAAATCTGGGCAGACTATAGCCAGGGGTGCAGTGGCGGGATCGTCCGCTGGACTACAGATGAGACGAGACTTGCTTCGCGATCCCAGACTCCCAATACTTAAAAAATACGGTACAGACTGTGGCCTTAAAAATAACAGCCCGAGCCTTGAGAAGCATGGGATTAGATCCAAGCGGAAAAAAGGCCACAAAAAGCAGGTGGGCTATATAGCCTTATTAAGGTGGGGCTGTGGGATTAGATCCATGGGACTTCCGGAATTCGGCGAGACTTCTGGCGACCAAGTCTTGCTCAAAAATAAACTTAGCAACCAGCAGCCAAAAATAACAGCCAGAAGGCAGGCCTTGATTCGTCAAGAAAAATTGTAGCAATTGGGCTATAATATGAAGAGTGGGGTGGCCAAGTTAGATCACCCAGGACTCCGAATAGAATGAGAGACTTTGAGGCTGACCTTGTGTGCCAAAAATTGACATGACAGCTGCAGCTAAAAATAGCAACCAGAAGGCAGGGGTGCAGTTAGATTCAATGAAAAAGGCCACAAGCAGGTGGTCTATAGCCTTGTGGGAGTGCAGGGCTGGCCAGGATTAGATCGCGGACTCGTTTTGGAGCGAGCCTTCATGAAAGCGGCCTCAAATGTCTCAAAAAAATATGCCGATGGGCGTAGCCGCACCCAAAATAACCGCCCAGGCAGGCGCCAAATTCTAAGTACAATGAGGAAAAAAGGCCAAATGGAAGCGAATTGAGCTATAGCCCATAGAGTGGGAGCTGGCCATGGTAGATCTGCCCGGACTTGGAATGGGACTTGACACCAAGCCCGGCCTCTGTGTGCCATGGCCCTTGAGCATCAGCGCCCAAAAGTCTTCCTGACCCAGGCGCCTAGTTAGTCCAGTGGAAAAAGAGCCTGTGGTGGTCTATAGCCTTAGGGGTGGGGGCAGCCAAGTTAAGTCACTGACGGACTCGGAATGGGCCAGACTTTGCGGCGACATCGTGTGCAAAATAGGCGTGGGCACAGCCTGCGCCCAAAAGCCATCCGAAGGCAGGCGCCATGTTAGTCCAGCCGGAAAAAAGCCACCATGGTGGGCTATAGCCCAGAAGTGGGCTGGCCAGTTCGCCCTTGAGGCCTTCCCGGAAAAGGGCAGAGACATCGTCAGGCTCCTGTGCAAAAATGCAGTCACGTGGACAGCCGCGCCCAAAATAACCGCCCAGGCGCCGGAAACCAGGATTAGATCCAGCGGAAAAAAGGCCAAAAAGCAGGTGGGCTATATAGCCTTGTGTGGGGTGGGAGGCTGGCCAGATTCGCCCGGACTCGAGATAGAGCGAGACTGCGAGCGGCCTCCGTGTGCCAAAAATAGGCCGTAGGCACAGCCTCGCCCAAAAATAACCATCCGAGCCGGTGTAAGTTAGATCACAGGAAAAAAGCCCTGCAAGCAATTGGGCTACAACCTTGGGGGGTGGGGCGGGCCAAGTTCGTCCGCCGGACTCGGAATGGGACAAGAGTTTGCGAGCAGCCTATGTGTGCCAAAAATAGGCCCCGTGAGCTGGCCGCCCCAAAAATAACCGCGACCGAAGGATGGGCACCAAGTTAATCCAGGAAAAAGGCCTGTGGTGGGCAATGTAGCAGAGTGGGGCTACGCCGAGTTAAGTCCAACGGACTCATAATGGTTCCAGAGTTTGCGAAGCTGACCTCCGTGTGCAAAATAGGCACAGGCACAGCAGCATCTAAAATATCCTTGAGGCAGAGCCAATCGTCCAGCGGAAAAAGGCCACAAAGCGAATTGAGCTATAGCCTTGAGAAGTGGGGCTAAGCCAGGATTAGATCCATGGGACTCAGATAGAGGCCGAGACATTACTTGGCTGACCTCGTGTGCCAAAAATGAGCCGTGGGCGCCTGGCCAAAATATGAAGCTATAGCAAGTGGTGACCTGAATTAAATCCCTTTGGGTTCGGAATAGGACAACGTTTGCAGCCTCGTGTGCAGCAAACGCGAGCACATAGCATAAGCTCTGCTCTTGGCCCGGCGTAAGATGCGTCCCGTGAAAAAACCACAAATAGGTGGAAGGCTATAGCAGAAATTGAGGCTGGCCAAGTTCGTCCAACGGACTCAGAATGGAACAAGATTTTGCGAGCGACCTCCGTGTGCCAAAAATAGGCCGCGGGCAAAGCCGCGCCTAAAAATAACCTCCCGAAGGCCGGGTTGCCAATTCGTCCAGCGGAAAAAGGCCACAAAAACGGGTGGGCTATAGCCTTGGGGGGTGCGGCTGGCCAGGATTGATCCAGCGAACTGCAGATAGGCCAGCCGAGACTGGCAGTGGCCTCCGTGTTGCCAAAAAATAAGCGTGAACT
This sequence comes from Citrus cavaleriei, assembly GCA_030448925.1. Taxonomy (NCBI): domain Eukaryota; kingdom Viridiplantae; phylum Streptophyta; class Magnoliopsida; order Sapindales; family Rutaceae; genus Citrus; species Citrus cavaleriei. The sequence goes on along the minus strand of JAUJEN010000388.1, from coordinate 41,553 downwards.
GGTAGCACCAAAATATGCTTTCATGCAAGGCATGCAAGTTAAGCCAGCGGAAAAAAAACCACCTGTGGTGGCTCTGACCTTGGGAGTGGGGCTGGCCTTGAGATGCGTCATGAGACTTGGAATGAGAAGGCCGAGACTTCTGCGAGCAACCTCAGGTAATGTGCCAAATATAGGCAGCAGGCACAACCGCACAAAATAACCCGCTTGAGCCGAACGCCAAGTTAATCCCGGGAAAAAGCCCTGCAACAGTGGACCATAGCAGGGGGTGGGGCTGGCCAGGATCAAATCCGCCGAACTCTGAATGGAGCCAAAGACTTCGGCTGACCTCCGTGTGCCAAAAAATAAGCGTGAACTGGCCTTTAAATAACCACCACAAATAGGTTACGTAAAGTTAATCCAACTGAAAAAGGCCCAAAAGCAGATGGGCTATATGTGCCTTGGGGGAAATTGGGGCCGACCAGGTTGAATCCCGGACGGAATGGGACAAGAGTTTCGGCGGCCTCGTGTGCCAAAAATAGGGCCCTTAGGCGCACATGGCAAAAAATGTCTTGACCAGTAGGCGAAGTATAGGATTATGCGTCCAGTGGAAAAAGAGCCACAAAAATGGGTGGGCTATAGCCTTGAGGTGGGGCTGGCTGGCCAAGATTAGATCCCAGCGGACTCGAGAATGGAACAAAGATTTCTGCGAGCGACCTCCGTGTGCCAAAAATAGGCGCCAGAGCATGGCAGCGCTTAAAATAACCTCGAAGGCGGGTTGCCAATTAGTCCAGCGGAAAAAGGCCCGCAAAAGAAAAGCAGGTGGGCTATAGCCTTGGGGAGTGCTGGCCAAATTAGATCCAGCGAACTCTAGATGGGCGAGACTTTGTGAAAGTGGCCTCCGTGTTATAAAAAATAGGCGGCCAGGCACAGTCGCACTAAAAATAACTCCGCCCGTGAAGGCAGGCGCCAAGATTCGGCCAGGAAAAAACCTGAAAGCAGGTGAGCTCTGACGGCCTTGGCAGAGTAAGGCTGGCAGGATTAAAATCCAGCCGGACTTGGAATGGGCCCGAGACATTGCGAGACGCCTCCGTGTGCCAAAAATAGGCGCGGGCACAGCCGCGCCCAAAAATAACCGCCCGAAGGCCGGGGCCCGAAGTTCGTCCAGCGGAAAAAGGCCACTAAAACGGGTGGGCTATAGCCTTGGGGGGTGAGGCTGGCCAAGTTAAATCGTCCCATCAGCGAACTCTGAGTATAGGCCGAGACTTTGTGGCTGACCTCCGTGTGTTAAAAATAGGCGGCGGGCACAGCCGCACCCAAAAATAACCGCCCGAAGGCCAGGCATGGGATTCCCAGCGGAGAAAAAGGCCACAAAAAGCAGGTGGGCTACAGCCTTGAAGTGGGGCTGGCCAAGTAAATCCGCCGGACTTCGGAATGGGACAAGAGTTTGCGACCGGCCGTGTGTGCCAAAAATAGGCCATGAGCAGCATAATACGACCGAAGGATGGGTTGCCAAGTTAATCCAGCGGAAAAAGGCCACAAAAAGCAGGTGAGGCTATAGCCTTGGGAAATTGGGGCTGCATCCAAGTTAAATCCACAGGACTCAGAATGGAACGTAAAAATAACCTCCAGAGTTTGGCTGACCTCCGTGTGCCAAAAATAAGCAGGCACAGCAGCCCAAAAACGCCAGAGCCGGGCGCCAAGTCGGCCAGCGGAAAGGCCCGCAATCACTGGCCAAGGATCCGCCGGAAATGGCCTCCCCCTTAAGCAGGTGGGCTATAGCCTTGGGGGGTGGGGCTGGCCAAGTTCGTCCGCCGGACTCGTAATGGGGCGAGACTTTGCGAGCAGCCTTTGTGTGCCAAAAATAGGCCCATGAGCACAGCCCGCAAAAATAACGGCCAGGCAGGCGCCAATTAATCCAGGAAAAAAGGCCCCAGCAGGTGGGCTACTAGCCTGGGGGGTGGCTGGCCAGATATCCTTGCGAATCATAGGACTCGTAATACCTGCGAGCAGTGACTGTGTGCCAAAAAAATAAAAGCATGATCGCACCAAAAATAACCGCCATGAGGTATAGTCAAAATCCAGCGGAAAAAAGCCCTACAAAAGCGGGTGAGAGTATAGCCTTGAGGGGTATTGGGGCTGTGAGTTAATCCGCCGGACTAGTAATAGAAGCGAACTTTCTGACAAAAATATGACTATTAATCCAGCGGAAAAAAAAAAGCAGGTGAGCTATAACTGTGCCTAGCACCACTAAATGGGGCGAAAAAAATAACAGAAACGTTCAGCGGAAAAAACCCACCATGGCTGTGAGCTATAGCCTTAGAAAGTGAAACTGTAAGATTAAATCCGCCCATGAGGCCTTAGCAGATAGAAGCGAACTGCAGTTGGCCTTCGTGTTCAAAATAGGCAGAGCACCTTGGCATATGCTCTTTCGCCGAAAGGCAGAGGCGTAATTAAATCCTTGGGAAAAAGCCCACAAAAGCAGGTGGGCTCTGACCTTCAGAAGTGGGAGGCTAGCCAAGTTAAATCGTCCGGACTTCGGAATGGGAAAGCGAGTTCTGGCGGCCTCCGTGTGCAAAAAAGTCTGCATGGCACCCCGCCCAAAAAAACCTTGAAGCCAGGCGCCATATTTATCCAAAGTGACAAAGCCTGGCAAAAAGCAGGTGAGTATAGCCTTGGGGGTGGGGCTGGCCAATGAAAATCCGCGGACTAGTAATGGGGCGAGACTTCTGACTGACCTTTTATTTGCCACAATACTTAAAAAAGGCCATGAGCTGTGCCTAAAAATAACCGCCCTTAAAGCGGCAGGCATGGTCGATGGAAAAAGGCCTGGCAGGTGAGCTATAGCCTTGGGGCAGAAATTAGGGCTAGCCAAGTTAAATCCGCGGGCCTTGAGAATAGAGGCGGAACTGCAGTTGTGCAGCGTGTTCCAAAAATGAGCACAGCAGCCATATCTTGCCGACCAGGCCGGGCATGGCCAATTCGTCCTTGAAAAGCCCACACAGCCTGGCAGGTGGGCTGTGCTAGAGGTGGGCTGGCAAGGATTGATCGCCCGGACTCGGAATGAGAAGCAGAGTTTGGCAGACCTCCGTGTGCAAAAAGTCTCTGGCTGCTTGGCGCTTAAAAATAAACTTTCGCAAGCCAGGCGCCATGTTTATCCAAGCTGACAAAGGCCCTGTGGGTGGGGGTATGGGGGTGGGGCTGGCCAAAGTTAGATCCATGGGACTAGTAATGGGGGCGAGACTTCTGGCTGACCCCTTTGTGTGCCAAAAAAAGGCGGGCACACCCTTTTGAAAAATAACCGCCTTAAGTAGCAGGCATGGTAATCCAGCGGAAAAAAGGCCACAAAAGCAGGTGGGCTATAGCAGCAGAAATTGAGGCAAAGGATTAAATCCGCCCAGACCGGAATAGAAGCGAAAGACTTTGCGGTTTGGCCTTAGTGTTAAAAATAGGCATGAGCACAGCCAGCATATGTCTCTTCCTTACGAAGGCAGGCCATGGTCGTCCTTGAAAAAGCCCAAGCAGGTGTGCCGCGGGGTGAAAGGGCTGGCCAGTTCGATCCGCGGACTCGGAATGAGGAAGCTTGAGTTTCTGGCTGACCTCCGTGTGCAAAAAAGTCTCTGCCGAGTTGGGCCAAAGCTAACCGCCCTTGAAGCCAGGCGCCATGTTCGTCCAGCTGAAAAAGGCCACAAAAACGGGTGGGATATAGCCTTGGGGGGTGGGGCTGGCCAACTTAAATCCGGGACTGGAATGGGACAAGAGTTTGCGACCCGACCTCCGTGTACCAAAAATAGGCCGGCAGCACAGCGCAAAAAAAGCCAGGCCGCCCAAATCCAGCATAAAAAAGGCCACAAAAACTGAAGGGCAATAGCCTAGGGGGGTTGGGCTGGCCAACTTAAATCCAGCCAGGACTCAGAATGGAACAAGAGTTTGAGAGCGGCCTCCGTGTGCCAAAAAATGAGGCGCAATGCAGCGCCAAAAATAACCGCCCTTGAAGGCAGGCGCCAATTTCGATCCAGCGGAAAAAGGCCATGATAATGGGTGGGCTACAGCCTTGAAGTGGGGCTGGCCAACCGTCCGCCGGACTTCGGAATGGGACAGAGTTCTGGGACCTCCGTGTGCCAAAAAATAGGCGGGGGCACAGCCAGAAATTAACAGCCGAAGGCTGGGCGCCCAGTAGTCCCAGCCAAAAAAGCCACAAAAGCAGAGGCTATAGCCTTGGGGGGTGGGGCTGGCCAGGATTAAATCCGCCCGGACTCAGAATTGAACAAGAGTTTGCGGCGGACCTCCAGTGTGCCAAAAAATGAGCATGAAGCAATGCAGCGTAAAAATAACCGCCCGAAGGCGGGGTGCCAATTCGTCCAGCGGAAAAAGGCCACAAAAACGGGTGGAGCTACTAGCCTTAGTAGGGGTTGGCCAAGTTAAATCCGCCCGGACTGAGAATGGGACAAGAGTTCTGGGCGACGCCGTGTGCCAAAAAATGAGGCGCTTGAGAAGGCTGTATGCTTAATAACCGACCGAAGGATGGGGCACCAAGTTCGTCCAGCGGAAAAAGGCCACAAAAACGGGTGGGCAATAGCCTTGGGGGGTGGGGCTCGCCAAGTTCGTCCAACGGACTCATAATGGAACCAGAGTTTGCGAGCGGCCTCCGTGTGCCAAAAATAGGCCTTGGGCCAGCAGGCACACACCCTTAAAAATAACCCGCCCGAAGGCAGGCGCCAATTAAAATCCACGGAAAATGGCCTGGCAAAAGCGGGTGGAGCTATAGCCTTGGGGGGGGGGGATGGCCAAGTTCCAATGGGACTACCGTAATGGGGCGAGACTCACGAGCAAGCCTTTGTGTAAAAAATAGGCCCGCAGGCACAGCCGCACCAAAAATACTTGCCCGAAGTGGGCGTAATTAAATCCAAAAAAGGGCAGGTGGGCTATAGCCTAGGGGGAATTAGAGGCTGGCCAAGATTAAATCCGCCCATGGGACTCGTAATGGGGCGAGACTTTGCGAACGGCCTTTGTGTGCCAAAAATAAGCAGCGGTCACAGCCGCAAAAATAAAGCATGAGGTGCGATCCAGGAAAAAAGGCCTGTGGTGGGAGTATAGCCTTGGGGGGTGGGAGCTGGCCAAGTTAAATCCGCCGGACTAGTAATGAGGCGAGACTTTCTGGCGGCCTTTGTGTGCAAAAAAAGGCCTTTGAGCACCTAAAAATAACCGCCCAAAGCGGCAGTAATTAAATCCAGCGGAAAAAGGCCACAAAACAGGTGGGCTATAGCCTTGAGGTGAGGCTGGCCAAGATAAATCCGCCCAGACATGGAATGGGGCGAGACTGCGGTTGTATACGTGTTCAAAAATAGGCCTTGAGCACTGTATATGTCTTTCCTTGAGCAGGCGTAGTCGTCCTTCGGAAAAAGCCCACAAAAACGGGTGGGCTACAGCCTTGGGGGGTGGGGCTGGCCAAGTTCGTCCGCCGGACTCGGAATGGGAAACGAGTTTGCGAGCGGCCTCCGTGTGCAAAAAAAAGTCTGCGGGCACAGCCGCGCCCAAAAATAACCGCCCGAAGCCCGGGGCGCCATGTTTGTCCAGCTGAAAAAGGCCACAAAAACGGGTGGGCTATAGCCTTGGGGGGTGGGGCTGGCCAAGTTCGTCCGCCGGACTCGGAATGGGACAAGAGTTTGCGACCGGCCTCCGTGTGCCAAAAATAGGCCGCCCAGGCCTTGACCGCTCCCGAGGCCAGGCGCCCATTAAAGTCAAGCGCAAAAAGGCCACAAAAGCAGAGGCTATAGCCTTGGGGGGTTGGGCTGGCCAGGTTAAATCCGCCCGGACTCAGAATGGAACAAGAGTTCTGACTGGCCTCGTGTGTCAAAAAATAGGCATGAGCAATACACTACCAAAAATAACCTCCCCGAAGGCAGGCGTAATTCGTCCAGCGGAAAAAGGCCACAATAATGGGTGGGCTACAGCCTTGGGGGGTGGGGCTGGCCAAGTTCGTCCGCCGGACTCGGAATGGGACAAGAGTTTACGAGTGGCCTCCGTGTGCCAAAAATAGGCCGCGGGCACAGCCGCGCCCAAAATTAACAGCCCGAAGGCTGGGGCGCCCATTCGTCCAGCGCAAAAAAGCCACAAAAACGGGGGGGCTATAGCCTTGGGGGGTGGGGCTGGCCAAGTTCGTCCGCCGGACTCAGAATGGAACAAGAGTTTGCGAGCGGCCTCCGTGTGCCAAAAATAGGCCGCGGGCAATGCCGCGCCCAAAAATAACCGACCGAAGGCAGGCGTAATTGTCCTGCAGGCAGCCCGCAGGTGGGCTATACCACAGAAGTGGGGCTGGTCAAGGATTAAATCCGCCCGGGAACTCGGAATGGGACGAGACTTTTTGGCTGGCCTCCATTATGCCAAAAAATAGGCCTTGGGCACAGTCCGATCAAAATAACCGCCCGAAGTGTGAGCAGTCCAGCGGAAAAACCACAAAAACAGGTGGGCTATAGCAGGGGAAGTGGGGCTGGCCAAGTTAAATCCGCTGGACTCGAATGGTCTTGAGACTGCAGCTGGCCTCGTGTGCCAAAAATAGGCAGCGGGCACAACTGGCAGACCCAAAAATAACAACCAGCCAGGCGCATAAGTTAAATCCCATGGAAAGAGCCCTGTAAGGTGAGCTCTGACCTTGGGGTGGGGCTGGCCAAGATTAAATCCGCCGGACTAGGAATGGGACAAAAGAGTTTTGCGGACCTCCGTGTGCAAAAAATAGGCCGCGGGCACAGCGCCCAAAAATAACAGCCGAAAGCCAGGCGTAAGTTAGATCCAGGAAAAAGCCCTAAGCAGTGAGCTACAGGGGGTGGGGCTGGCCAAGATTAAATCCATGGGACTCGGAATGGGACAAGAGTTTGCGGCTGACCTTCATGTGCCAAAAATAGGCCTTGAGGCACAGCAGCAAAAATAAGCGAAGGCAGGGGCGCCAAGTTCGTCCAGCGGAAAAAGGCCACAAAAATGGGTGGGCTATAGCCTTGGGGGGTGGGGCTGGCCATGTTCGTCCGCTAGACTCGGAATGGGGCGAGACTTTGCGATCAACCTCCGTGTGCCAAAAATAGGCCGCAGGCACAGCCGCACTAAAAATAACCGGCCGAAGGTCGGGGCACCAAGTTCGTCCAGCGGAAAAAGGCCACTAAAACGGGTGGGTTATAGCCTTGGGGGGTGGGGCTGGCCAAGTTCGTCCGCTGGACTCGGAATGGGCTGAGACTTTGCGAGCGGCCTCCGTTTGCTAAAAATATGCCGCGGGCACAACCACGCCCAAAAATAACCGCCCGAAGGTTGGGGCGCCAAGTTCGTCAAGCGGAAAAAGGCCATAAAAACGGGTGGGCTATAGCCTTGGGGTGTGGGGCTGGCCATGTTCGTCCGCCGGGCTCGGATTGGGCCGGGACTTTGCGAGCGGCCTCCGTGTGCCAAAAATAGGCCGTGGATACAGCCACGCCAAAAAATAACCGCCCGAAGGCCGGGGCGCCAAGTTCGTCCAGCGGAAAAAGGCCACTAAAACGGGTGGGCTATAGCCTTGGGGTGTGGGGCTGGCCATGTTCGTCCGCCGGGCTCGGATTGGGCCGTGACTTTGCGAGCGGCCTCCGTGTGCCAATAATAGGCCGTGGACACAGCCACGCAAAAAAATAACCGCCCGAAGGCCGGGGCGCCAAGTTCGTCCAGCGGAAAAAGGCCACTAAAACGGGCGGGCTAAAGCCTAGTTGGATGGGGCTAGCCAAGTTCGTCCGCCGGACTCGGAATGGGCCGAGACTTCGCGAGCGGCCTCCGTGTGCTAAAAATAGGCCGCAGGCACAGCCGCGCCCAAAAATAACCGCCCGAAGGCCGGGGCGCCAAGTTCGTCCAGCGGAAAAAGACCACAAAAACGGGTGGGCTATAGCCTTGGGGGGTGGGGCTGGCCAAGTTCGTCCGCCGGACTCCGAATGGGACAAGTCTTTTCGAGCGGCCTCCGTGTGCCAAAAATAGGCCGCGGGCATAGCCGCGCCCAAAAATAACCGCCCGAAGGCCGGGGCGCCAAGTTCGTCCAGCGGAAAAAGGCCACAAAAACGGGTGGGCTATAGCCTTGGGGGGTGGGGCTGGCCAAGTTCGTCCGCCGGACTCGGAATGGGGTGAGACTTCTGGCGGCCTTTGTGTAAAAAATAGGCCTTGGGCTGGCCGTGCAAAAATAACCGCCCGAAGGCAGGCATGGTCGTCCAGCGGGCAGCCACAAAAACGGTTGGGCTATAGGCTTGGGGAGTGGGGCTGGCCAAGTTCGTCCGCCGGACTCGGAATGGGCTGAGACTTTGCGGTTGGCCTCCGTGTGCCAAAAATAGGCTGCAGGCACAGACGCGCCCATAAATAACCGCCCGAAGGCCAGGTGTGGTCGTCCAGCGGAAAAAAGGCCACAAAAGCAGGTGGGCTATAGCCTTGGGGTGGGCCTGGCCAAGTTAAATCCGGACTCGAATGGGACGAGAGACTTGCTGGCGGACCTCGTGTGACAAAAAATAGGCATGGAGCCTTTTAAAAATAACCACCCGAAGGCAGGCAAATCCAGCAGAAAAAGGCCACAAAAACGGGTGGGCTATATACCTTGGGGGTGGGCCTGGCCAAGATTAGATCCGCCCGGACTTCGGGAATGGGTCGAGACTTTAAACTGGCGGCCTCCGTTTATCAAAAATAGGCCCGCAGCGCCCAAAAATAACATGAAGGCAGGGCGCCAAGTTCATCCAGCGGAAAAAGGCCATAAAAACGGGTGGGCTATAGCCTTGGGGGGTGGGGCTGGCCAAGTTCGTCCGGCGGACTCGGAATGGGCTGAGACTTTGCGGTTGGCCTCCGTGTACCAAAAATAGGCTGCAGGCACAGACGCGCCCATAAATAACCGCCCGAAGGCCAGGTCGCCAATTCGTCCAGCGGAAAAAGGCCACAAAAACGGGTGGGCTATAGCCTTGGGGGGTGGGCCTGGCCAAGTTCGTCCGCCGGACTCGGAATGGGATGAGACTTTGCGAGCGGCCTCCGTGTGACAAAAATAGGCCCCGGGCACAGCCGCGCCCAAAAATAACCGCCCCAAGGCCGGGACGCGAAGGTCGTCGAGCAGAAAAAGGCCACAAAAACGGGAGGGCTATAGCCTTGGGGGGTGGGCCTGGCCAAGTTCGTCCGCCGGACTCGGAATGGGACGAGACTTTGCGAGCGGCCTCTGTGTGACAAAAATAGGCCGCGGACACAGACGCACCCAAAAATAACCACCCGAAGGCCGGGGCGCGAAGGTCGTCCAGCAGAAAAAGGCCACAAAAACGGGTGGGCTATAGCCTTGGGGGGTGGGCCTGGCCAAGTTCGTCCGCCGGACTCGGAATGGGTCGAGACTTTGCGAGCGGCCTCCGTTTGTCAAAAATAGGCCACGGCACAGCCGCGCCCAAAAATAAACGCCGGGGCATAAGTTCATCCAGCGGAAAAAAGGCCATAAAAAGCAGTGGGCTATAGCAGCAGGGGGTGGGGCTGGCCAAGTTAAATCAGCCGGACTTAGAATGGAACAAAAGAGTTCTGGCGGCCTCCGTGTGCTAAAAAATAGGCAGCATGGGCACTACAGCGAAAAAATAACAACGAAGGCAGGCCAAGTTAAATCCAGCGGAAAAAAGGCCACAAAAAGCAGGTGGGCTATAGCCTTGGGGTGGGGCTGAGCCAAATCCATGCCGGACTCGGAATGGGACGTGACTTTTCGAGCGGCCTCCGTGTGCCAAAAATAGGCTGCGGCACCAACCGCTTTCAACTTTCGCCCGAAGGCAGGCCAAGTTAGATCCCTGTCGAAAAAAGGCCACTGAAACAGGTGGGCTATAGCCTTCAGGGGGTGGGGCAGGCCAAGTTCGTCCGCGGACTCGAGAATGGAACAAGAGTTCTGGCGGCCTCCGTGTGCGAGAAAATGAGCATGAGCTGCATGAAAAATAACCTACGAAGGCTGGGGCAAGCAAGTTAAGTCCAGCGGAAAAAAAGCCACAAAAAGCACTGGTGGGCTATATAGCCTTGAAATTAGGGCTGGCCAGTTAAAATCCCGCCCTTGGGACTCGGAATGGGAGACGAGACTATCTGGCTGACCTCCGTGTGACAATAATAGGCCAAGGGCAGCCATATAATAACACCGAAGGCAGGCAGTAAATCGTCCAGCGGAAAAAACCCAAGCAGGTGGGCTATAGCCTAGGGGGGTGGGGCTGGCCCACTTCGTCCGCCGGACTCGGAATGGGTCGAGACTTTGCGAGCGGCCCCCGTGTGCCAAAAATAGGCCGCGGGCACAGCAGCACCCATAAGTAACCGCCCGAAGGCCGGGGCGCCAAGTTCGTCCAGCGGAAAAAGGCCATAAAAACGGGTGGGCTATAGCCTTGGGGGTTGCGGCTGGCCAAGTTTGTCCGCCGGAATCCGAATGGGACAAGTCTTTGCGAGCGGGCTCCGTGAGCTAAAAATAGGCATAGCATAGCACCAAAAATCTTGACGAAGGCCAGAAGCATAAGTTAGATCCAGCGTAAAAAGACCACAAATACGGGTTGGCTATAGCCTTGGTTGGTGGGGCTGGCCAAGTTCGTCCGCCGGACTCGGAATGGGCCGAGACTTTGCGAGGGGCCTCCGTGTGCCTAAAATAGGCCGCGGACACAGCCGTGCACAAAAAATAAACGCCCGAAGGTCGGGGCGCCACGTTCGTCCAGCAGAAAAAGGCCATAAAAACGGGTGGGCTATAGCCTTGGGGGTTGGGGCTGGCCAAGTTCGTCTGCCGGACTCCGAATGGGACAAGTCTTTGCGAGCGGCCTCCGTGTGCTTAAATATAAGCATGAGCACAGCAGCGCCCGAAAAATAACCCGAAGGCGGCGCCTAAATCGTCAGCGTAAAAATAAGCAGAGTGGGCTATAGCCTTGGGGGGTGGGGCTGGCCAAGTTCATCCGCCGGACTCGGAATGGGACGAGACTTTGCGAGCGGCCTCCGTGTGAAAAAAATAGGCCGCGGGCACAGCCGCGCCCAAAAATAACCACCCAAAGGCTGGGGCGCGAAGTTCGTCCAGCGGAAAAAGACCACAAATACGGGTTGGCTATAGCCTTGGGGGGTGGGGCTGGCCATGTTAAATCCATGGACTCGAATGGGACAAGTCTTTCTGACGGCCTCCGTGTGCTAAAAAATAGGCATGAGCATAGCCGCGCCCAAAATAATTGCTTTCGAAAGGCAGGCGCCAAGTTCATGCATCGGAAAAAGCCCACAAACATGGGTGGGCTATAGGCATGGGGGGTGGGGCTGGCCAAAGTTATCCCGGACTCAGGAATGGGTGAGACTTTCTAAGCTGACCTCCTTGTGCCAAAAATAGGCCGCGGGCACAGCCGCGCACAAAAATAACTCCTACAGCGGCAGGCGCCAAGTTAAATCCAGCGGGAAAAGGCCACTAAGCGGGTGGGCTATAGCCTTGCTGAGGTGGGCTGGAGCAAGTTAGATCCGGGACTCGGACTGGGGTGAGACTTTGCGAGCGGCCTCCGTGTACCAAAAATAAACCCTTGAGTACAGCCGTGCAAAAAAATAACTTTCCGGCAGGCGCCAAGATTGTCCTGTGGAAAAAGGCCACTAAAACGGATGGGCTATAGCCTTGGGGGGTGGGGCTGGCCAAGTTCGTCCGCCGGACTCGGAATGGGACGAGACTTTGCGAGCGTCCTCCGTGTGGCAAAAATAGGCCGTAGGCACAGCCGCGCCCAAAAATAACCACCCGAAAGCCGGGGCGCCAAGATCGTCCAGCGGAAAAAGGCCACTAAAACGGGTGGGCTATAGCCTTGCGGGGTGGGGCTGGGCAAGTTCGTCCGCCGGACTCGGACTGGGGTGAGACTTTGCGAGCGGCCTCCGTGTGCCAAAAATAGGCATGAGCACAGCGTAAAAAATAACACCGCCAGGCAGGGCTCAATTTCGTCCAGTGAGCAGCCCGGGTGGGCTATAGCCTTGGGGATGGGGCTGGCCAGTTAAATCCGCCGGACTTCGGAATGGACGAGACTTCTGACGACCTCCGTTTGCCAAAAACTAGGCAGGCAAAAACCACTTAAAAAGTACAAGCCCGAAGGCGAAGCAAGTTCTCCCAGTGGAAAAAAAAACAAAAAATGGGTGGCTATAGCCTTGGAGGTGGGGCTGGCCGTCATTGGACTCAGAATAGAGGCGAGACTTTGTGGCCCGGCCTCGTGTGCCAAATATCGGCCGTAACCCGCCCAAAATAACAGCCCAGCTTGGTAGCCAAGTTAAATCCAGCGGAAAAAGGCCACAAAAACGGGTGGGCTATTGCATTGGGGGGTGGGCTGGCCAAGTTCGTCCGCCGGACTCGGAATGGGACGAGACTTTGCGAGCGGCCTCTGTGCGCTAAAATTAGGCCGCCGGACAGTCGCGACCAAAAATAACCGCCCGAATGCCGGGATGCCAAGTTCGTCCAGTGGAAAAATGCCACAAAAACGGGTGGGCTATAGCCTTGGGGATGGGGCTGGCCCAGTTCGTCCGCCGGACTCGGAATGGGACGAGACTTTACGACCGGCCTCCGTTTGCCAAAACTAGGCCGCGGGCAAAGCCACGCCCAAAAATTACAGCCCGAAGGCCGGGGCGCCAAGTTCTCCCAGTGGAAAAAGGCCACAAAAACGGGTGGGCTATAGCCTTGGGGGGTGGGGCTGGCCAAGTTCGTCCGCCGGACTCGGAATGGGGCGAGACTTTGTGAGCGGCCTCCGTGTGCCAAATATCGGCCGTAACCACAGCCGCGCCCAAAAATAACCGCCCGAAAGCCAGTAGCATAGTTAAATCCAGCCGGAAAAAGAAAAAAGCAGGTGGGCTGGCCAGCCTTGAGAGTGGGGCTGGCCATGTTAAATCCGCCGGACTAGGAATAGAAGCGAGACTTGCGAGCAGCCTCCGTGTGCCAAAAAATAGGCATGGCTGCAGCAAAATAACCACCCAGAAGCTTGAGGCGCCAAGTTGATCCAGCGGAAAAAGGCCACTAAGCAGGTGGGCTATAGCCTTAGTGGGGCTGGCAGGTTCGATCCGCGGACTCGGAATGGGCGAACATTGGCGTCCTGTGGCAAAAAATAAGCCGAACTGTAAACTGCATGAAGGCAGGCGCCAAGTTAGTCCAGCGGAAAAAAGGCCACTGTAGCAGGTGGGCTATAGCCTTGGCCGGGTGGGGCTAGCCATGTTAGATCCGCCCGGACTAGGAATGAGGCGAGACTTTGCGAGCAAGCCTCAGTGTGCCAAAAATAGGCCCTTGAGGCACACAGCGCCAAAAATAACCACCAACCCAGGCGCCAAGTTAAATCCAGCGGAAAAAGGCCACTTAAAAGCAGGTGGGCTATAGCCTTGGGGGTGGGGCTGGCCAGGTTAGATCCCGCCCGGACTCGGAATAGGGCGAGACATTCTGGCGTCCTCGTGTGGTAAAAATAAGCATGAGCTGGCAGGCCTTTAAAATAACTGCATGAAAGGCAGCCAAGTTCGTCCAAGCGGAAAAAGGCCTAAAAGCAGGTGGCTATAGCCTTGGCGGGTGGGGCTGGACAAGTTCATCAGCCGGACTCAAAATGGGACGAGACTTTCGGCGGCCTGTGTGGTAAAAATAAGCATGAGCACAGCGCCAAATAACTGCATGAAGGCAGGCGCCAAGTTAATCAGCGGAAAAACCCTGTGGGTGGGCTATAGCCTTGGCGGGTAGTGCTGCACAAGTTCGTCCGCCGGACTCAGAATGGGACGAGACTTTGCGAGCGGCCTCCGTGTGCCAAAAATAGGGCGCGGGGACAGCCGTGCCCCAAAATAACCGCCCGAAGGCCGGGACGCCAAGTTCGTCCAGCGGACAAAGGCCACAAAAACGGGTGGGCTATTGCATTGGGGGGTGGGCTGGCCAAGTTCGTCCGCCGGACTCGGAATGGGACGAGACTTTGCGAGCGGCCTCCGTGCGCTAAAATTAGGCCGCGGGCACAGTCGCGACCAAAAATAACCGCCCGAATGCCGGGATGCCAAGTTCGTCCAGTGGAAAAATGCCACAAAAACGGGTGGGCTATAGCCTTGGGGATGGGGCTGGCCCAGTTCGTCCGCCGGACTCGGAATGGGACGAGACTTTACGACCGGCCTCCGTTTGCCAAAACTAGGCATGAAAGCCAGGCTAAAATTACAGCCGAGCCCGGGCGCCAAGTTCTCCAGTGGAAAAAGGCCCAGGTGGGCTATAGCCTTGGGGGGTGGGGCTGGCCAAGATTAATCCGGGACTTCGGAATGGGCGAGACTTTGTGGCGGCCTCCGTGTGCCAAATATCGGCCCGTAACCACAGCCGTGCCAAAAATAACCGCCCAGCAGGTGGTAAGTTAAATCCAGCGGAAAAGGCCACTAAGCAGGTGGGCTATTGCATTGGGGGGTGGGCTGGCCAAGTTAAATCCATGGACTCGAATGGGGGAGACTGCAGCGGCCTCCGTCTAAAATTGAGCAGCATCGCGACCAAAACTAACCGCCCGAATGCCGGGTGGCCAAGTTCGTCCAGTGGAAAAATGCCACAAAAACGGGTGGGCTATAGCCTTGGGGATGGGGCTGGCCCAGTTCGTCCGCCGGACTAGGAATGGGGAGACTTTCTGACCCGGCCTCCGTTTACCAAAAGCAGGCTGCAGGCAAGCCACGCCCAAAGTACAGCCCGAAGGCAGGCGTAGTTCTCCAGTGGAAAAAACCCGCAGGTGGGCTATAGCCTTGAATTGGGGCTGGCCAAGTTAAATCGGACTCAGAATGGGCGAGACTTTGTGAGTGGCCTCCGTGTGCAAATATCGGCCGTGCGACAGCAGCGCAAAATAACACGCCAGCAGGCGCCAAGTTAAATCCAGCGGAAAAAGGCCACAAAGCGGGTGGAGCTATAGAGGTGGGGCTGGCCATGTTAATCCGTCCCCGGACTAGGAATGGGGCGAACTTTCTGCGAGCAACCTCCGTGTGCCAAAAAATAGGCATGAGCATGGCAGCGCCAAAAATAACCACCAGCCGGGCGCCAAGTTAAATCCAAGCGGAAAAAGGCCACTAAGCAGGTGGGCTATAGTGAGGTGGGGCTGGCAGGTTAATCCGCCCGGTTCGGAATGAGGCCGAGACATTCTGGCGTCCTCAGTGTAGCAAAAAATAATGATGGGCAGCAGCCAAAATAACTCTTGCATGAGAAGGCGTAAGATTAGTCCAGCGGAAAAAGGCCACTAAAACGGGTGGGCTATAGCCTTGGGGGGTGGGGCTGGCCGAGTTCGTCCGCCGGACTCGGAATGGGGCGAGACATTGCGAGCGTCCTCTGTGTGGCAAAAATAAGCCGCGGGCACAGCCGCGCCCAAAAATAACTGCATGAAGGCCGGGGCGCCAAGTTCGTCCAGCGGAAAAAGGCCACAAAAACGGGTGGGCTATAGCCTTGGCGGGTGGGGCTGGACAAGTTC
The DNA here is from genome assembly GCA_030448925.1 of Citrus cavaleriei. Classification (NCBI taxonomy): domain Eukaryota; kingdom Viridiplantae; phylum Streptophyta; class Magnoliopsida; order Sapindales; family Rutaceae; genus Citrus; species Citrus cavaleriei. The sequence continues at coordinate 26,173 of JAUJEN010000388.1, read as the reverse complement.
GTCCGCCGGACTCAGAATGGGACGAGACTTTGCGAGCGGCCTCCGTGTGCCAAAAATAGGGCGCGGGGACAGCCGTGCCCCAAAATAACTTGGGCAGGGGCATAAGTTAGTCCAGGACAAAGCCACAAAGCAGGTGGGCTATAGCATTGGGGGTGGGGCTGGCCAACGTCGTCCGCCGGACTCGGACTGGGAGACGAGACTGCTGGCCGGTCTCCGTGCTTGCTAAAATAGGCCATGAGCTGGCACGCGACCAAAAATAACCGAATGCGGGATGCCAAGTTTGTCAGCGGAAAATGCCACAAAAAGCAGGTGGGCTATAGCAGGGGTGGGGCTGGCCAGTTAAATCCGCCCGGACTCGAATGGGGCGAGACTTAACGAGCGGCCTCCGTTTGCCAAAAATAGGCAGCAGGAAAAGCCATAAAAATTACCAGCCAGGCAGGATCGTCCAAGCGGAAAAAGGCCCATCTGGTGGGCTATAGGCTTGAGTGGGGCTGGGGATTAAATCCCAGGACTCGGATTGGGACGAGATTTTGTGAGCGGCCTCCGTGTGCCAAAAATAGGCCACGGGCACGGCAGCGCCCAAAAATAACCGCCCGAAGGCCAGGGCGCCAAGTTCGTCCAGCAGAAAAAGGGCACAACAACGGGTGGGCTACAACCTTGGGGGGTGGGGCTGGCCAAGTTCGTCCGCCGGACTCGGACTGGAACGAGACTTTGCGAGCGGCCTCCGTGTGCCAAAAATAGGCCGTGGTCACAGCCGCTCCCAAAAATAACCACCCAAAGGCCGGGGCGCCAAGTTCCTCCAGCGGAAAAAGTCCACAAAAACGGGTGGGCTATAGCCTTGGGGGGTGGGGCTGGCCAAGTTCATCCGCCGGACTTGGAATAGGACGAGACTTTGCAAGCGGCCTCCGTGGGCCAAAAATAGGCGGGGGCGCCAATTTTGTCCTGCGGAAGAAGGCCACAAAAACGGGTGGGCTATAGCCTTGGGGTGGAGTCGGCCAGGATTAATCCCATGGGACTCGGAATGGGGCCTTGACTTTGGGAGGCGGCCTCAGCGATATAAAAATAGGCATGAGCGAGGCAGATCAAAATAACCGCCCGAAGGCTGAGGCGCCAAGTTAATCCTGGGAAAAAAGACCACAAAAGCAGATTGGGCTATAGCCTTGGGGGTTAGGGGTGGCCAAGTTCATCCATGGGACTCGGGAATGGGGGAGACTGCAGGCAGCCTCCGTATGCCAAGAATAGGCATGAGAACAGCGCTAAAAATAGGCCAGGCGCCAAGTTCGTCCAGCGGAAAAAGGCCACAACAACGGGTGGGCCACAACCTTGGTTGGTGGGGCTGGCCAAGATTAATCCTTGCCCGGACTCGGAATGGGGCGAGACTTCTGATCGACCTCAGGTGTGCCAAAAAATGAGCCCGGGCATCCGCACCAAAATAACTAAGCTTGGCGCCAAGTTATTCCAGCGGAAATAGGCCACTAAAACGAGTGGGCTATAGCCTTGGGGGGTGGGGCTGGCCAGATTAAATCCATGACTCCGATTAGGACAAGTCTTTTGACCTCCATGCCATAAAAATAGGCAGCAACGCGCCCGCCTCAAAATGCTTGCCCAGGCAGGCGCCAAGTTAGATCCAGCGGAAAAAAGGCCACAAAGCAGGTGGGCTATAGCCTTGGGAAATTGGGGCTGGCCAAGTTAAATCCATGACTCCGATTAGGACAAAAGTCTTGGCAATGACCTCCATCTGCAAAAAAAATAGGCATGAACAGCCATAACCTTGGCAGGCGCCAAGTTCGTCCAGCGGAAAAAGGCCACAAAAACGGGTGGGCTATAGCCTTGGGGGGTGGGGCTGGCCAAATTCGTCCGCCGGACTAGGAATGGGCCGAGACTTTGTGAGCGGCCTCCGTGTGCAAAAAATAGGCTGCGGGCACAGCTGCCCCTGAAAATTACCGCCCGAAGGCCGGGGCGCCTAGTTCGTCCAGCGGAAAAAAGCCACTAAAACGGGTGGGCTATAGCCTTGGGGGATGGGGCTGGCCAAGTTCGTCCGCCTGACTCCGAATGGGACAAGTCTTTCCCAGCGGCCTCCGTGTGCCAAAAATAGGCCGCGGGAAAAGCCGCTAAAATGCTGCCGAAGGCAGGCGCCAGGATTAAATCCAGCGGAAAAAGGCCACAAAAACGGGTGGGCTTTAGCCTTGCGGGGTGGGGCTGGCCAAGTTCGTCCGCCGGACTCTGAATGGGTCAAGAATTTGCGAACGGCTTCCGTTCGCCAACAATAGGCCGTGGGCACAGCCGCGCCAAAAATAACCGCCCAAAGGCCGGGGGGCCAAGTTCGTCCAGCGGAAAAAGGCCTAAAAAACGAGTGGGCTTTAGCTCTGGGGGGTCGGGCTGGCCCAGTTCGTCCGTCGGACTCGGAATGGGGCAAGACTTTGCGAGCGTCCTCCGTGTGGAAAAAATAGGCCGTAGGCACAGCCGTGCCCAAAAATAACAGCCCGAAGGCCGGGGCGCCAAGTTCGTCCAGCGGAAAAAGGCCACAAAAACGGGTGGGCTATAGCTTTGGGGGGTGGGGCTGGCCCAGTTCGTCCGCCGGACTCGGAATGGGGCGAGAATTTGCGAGCGGCCTCCGTGTGCCAAAAATAAGACGTGAGCAAGCGCCAAAATAACCCCAAAGGCCGGGCAAGTTAGTCCAATGGGAAAAAAGGCCACAAAAGCAGGTGGGCTATAGCTTTGGGGGGTTGGGGCTGGCCAGTTAGATCGCCCTTGGGACTCAGGAATAGGGCGAAGTCTTTAGTACAGCGTCCTCGTAATGTGCAAAAAACATGGCACTGCCGCACCAAAAATAACCACCCGAGGCGGGGCGTAAGTTAGTCCAGCGGTTAAAAGCCACAAAAAATGGGTGAGCTATAGCATTGAAATTAAGGGCTGGCCAAGGATCACTTCGGACTGGAATGGGGAGAACTTTCGCGGCGGCCTCCGTGCATGAAAAAAAGTAGGCAGCAGGCTTGGCAGCCAAAAATAACCGCCAGCAGCGCCAAGTTAAATCGGAAAAAGGCCACAAAAGCAGGCGGGCTATAGCCGTGGGGTGGGGAGCTGGCCAAATTAAATCCGCCGTGCCTCCCGGGAATGGGCCGAGACTTTATGTAAAGCGGCCTCCATGTGCCAAAAATAGGATCACTGGCCACACCCAGCTCACTCCAGCGAAGGCCGGGACGCCTAGATTACGATCCAGCGAGACAAAGAGCCACAGCGGGTGAGCTATAGCATTGGGGGTGGGCTGGCCAGGTTCGTCACCCGGACTCGGGAATGGGAGAACGAGACTGAGTGGCCTCCGTTTGCAAAAAATAGGCGTGGGCAAGCCACTCCCAAAAATTAGCCCTTGAAGGCAGGCGCCAAGTTCTCCCACGAAAAAAGGCCACAAGCAGATGGTGGGCTATAGCCTTGGGGTGGGGCTGTTTCGTCCATGGGACTCGGGAATGGGGCGAGTTTGCAGTGGCCTCCATGTGCTAAAAAATAGGCAGCAGGCATCCGCACCAAAAAACTAACTTGGCTTGAGCGCCAAGTTATTCCAGCGGAAATAGGCCACTAAAACGAGTGGGCTATAGCCTTGGGGGGTGGGGCTGGCCAAGTTCGTCCGCCTGACTCCGATTAGGACAAGTCTTTGCGAGCGGCCTCCATCTGCCAAAAATAGGCATGAGACAGCGCCAGCGCCTAAAAGTAACGCCGAAGGCCAGGCGCCAAGTTAATCCGAGTGGAAAAAGAGCCACAAAAGCAGGTGGGCTATAGCCTTGAAGTGGGGCTGGCCAAGGGTCGTCCATGGGACTAGGAATGGGCCGAGACTTTGTGAGCGGCCTCCGTGTGCAAAAAATAGGCCGCGGGCACAGCTGCCCCTGAAAATTACCGCCCGAAGGCCGGGGCGCCTAGTTCGTCCAGCGGAAAAAAGCCACTAAAACGGGTGGGCTATAGCCTTGGGGGGTGGGGCTGGCCAAGTTCGTCCGCCTGACTCCGAATGGGACAAGTCTTTGCGAGCGGCCTCCGTGTGCCAAAAATAGGCCGCGGGAAAAGCCGCGCCTAAAAGTAACCGCCCGAAGGCCGGGGCGCCAAGTTCGTCCAGCGGAAAAAGGCCACAAAAACGGGTGGGCTTTAGCCTTGCGGGGTGGGGCTGGCCAAGTTCGTCCGCAGGACTCTGAATGGGTCAAGAATTTGCGAACGGCTTCCGTTCGCCAACAATAACCGTGATAGGCACAGCCAGCATAAAATAACCGTAAAGGCAGGGCCAAGATTAAGATCCATGGAAAAAGGCCTAAAAAGCAGTGGGCTTTAGCTACAGGGGGAGTCGAGGCTGGCCAGTTCGTCGTCGGACTCGAATGAGGCAAGACTTCTGGCGTCCTCGTGTGGAAAAAATAGGCCGTAAACTGGCCGTGCCAAAATAACAGCCAGAGGCAGCAAGTTAGATCCAGCGGAAAAAAAAAAGCAGGTGGGCTATAGCTTTTAGTTAATCCATGGGACTCGGAATGAGGCGAGAATTCTGGCCCTCCGTGTGCAAAAATAAGCCATTAAATAACAAAGGCAGGCAAGTTAAATCCAGCGGAAAAAGGACACAAAAACGTGTGCGCTATAGCTTTGGGGGGTGGGGCTGCCCATTAAATCCGCCCGGACTTCGAATGGGGCGAGACTTCTGTGGCGTCCGCCGTGTGCAAAAAATACCCGGGCACCTTTGCACCAAAATAACCACTGGCCAGGCGGGAAGTTAGATCCAGCGGACAAAAACCACAATAATGGGTGGGCTATAGCATTGGGGGTGGGAGCTGTGGATTAGATCCGCCCGGACTTCGGAATGGGGCAGAGACTTTGCAGGCGGCCTCCGTGCATGAAAAGTAGGCAGCATGGGCACAGCGCCCAAAAATAACCGCCAGCCAGGCCAAGTTAATCCAGCGGAAAAAAGCCACAAGCAGGTGGGCTATGGCACGTGAAATTGGGGCTGGCCAAATTCGTCCGCCGTACTCGGAATGGGGCGAGACTTTATGAGCGGCCTCCATGTGCCAAAAATAGGATGCGGCCACAGCCGCCCCCAAAAATAACCAGCGAAGGCCAGGACGCCTAGTTCGTCCAGCAGACAAAGGCCACAAAAACGGGTGGGCTATAGACTTGGGCGGTGGGGTTGGGCAAGTTCGTCCGCCGGATTCGGACTGGGGTGAGACTTTGCGAGCGGCCTCCGTGAGCCAAAATAAGCATGAGCTGGCACAGCGCCCAGGCAGGGCGCCAAGTTCGTCCAGCGGAAAAAGGCCACAAAAACGGGTGGGCTATAGCCTTGGCGGGTGGGGCTGGACAAGTTCGTCCGGCGGACTCAGAACGGGATGAGACTTTGCAAGCGGCCTCCGTGTGCCAAAAATAGGGCGCCGGCACAGCCGTGCCCAAAAATAACCGCCCGAAGGCCGGGGCGCCAAGTTCGTCCAGCGGACAAAGGCCTAAAGCAGGTGGGATATTGCATTGGGGGTGGGCCTGGCCAAGTTAAATCCGCGGACTCGAATGGGGCAGAGACTTTGCGAGGCACCTCGATCTGAAACATAGGCTTGAGCTGTGGCGCCCAAAATAACGACCGAAAGCGAGGCGAGGTTAAGATCCAGCGGAAAAAAGGCCTACAAAAATGGGTGGGCTATAGCCGTGAAATTGGGGCTGGCCAAAATCGTCTACCCGGACTCAGGAATGGGGCAGACTGTATGAAGCGACCTCTGTGTGCCAAAAATAGGCCCTTGAGCACAGCGTGCCAAAAAAACCGAAGGCCGGGTGCCCTGGTTCAATCCAGCGGACAAAGGCCACAAACATGGGTGGGCTATAGCCTTGGGGTTGGGGCTTGCCAAGTTAAGATCCGCGGACTCGGGAATGGGGCAGACTTTCTGCAAGCGTCACGTGTGGCAAAAAATAGGCCGTAAACCAGCCAAAAATAACCACCGAAATCCGGGAGCAAAAATCGTCCAGCGGAAAAAAAGGCCACTAAAACCAGATTGGGCTATAGCCTTCAGAAGTGGGAGCTGGGCAGGATTAAATCCGCCGGACTCGGAATGGATGAGACTTTGGCGTCCTCCGTGTGGCAAAAAAATAGGCCGTGGCAGCATGCAAAATAACCACCCAGCTTGAGCGCCAAAATGGATCCAGCGGAAAAAGGCCACAAGCAGGTGGGCTATCGCCTTGGGGGGTGAGGCTGGGCAAGTTCAAATCCTTGATAACGGACTGGGGTGAGACTTTCACTGGCTGACCTCCGTGTGCCAAAATGAAACAGCAGCATAAAAATCCTTGAAGGCTGGGGGCGATTTAAAGATCCAACAGAAAAAAGGCCACAAAAAGCAGGTGGGCTATAGAAATTGGGGCTGGCCAAGATTCGTCCATGGGACTAGGAATGAAGTGAGACTTTGGCGGACCTCCGTGTGCAAAATTGGCCTTGAGCACTTGGCCAAAATAACCACCAGCCAGAGCCATGTTTGTCCAGCGGAAAAAGGCCACTAAAACGGGTGGGCTATAGCCTTGGGGGGTGGGGCTGGCCAAGTTCGTCCGCCGGACTCGGAATGGGGCGAGCCATTGCGATCGTCCTCCGTGTGGCAAGAATAGGCCACGGGCACAGCCTGTAAAATCGCCAAACCCCAGCCGAGGCGCCAAGTTAGATCCAAGCGGAAAAAGGCCATAAAAGCAGGTGGGCTATAGCCAGAAGTGGGAGGCTGGCCAGTTCGTCCGCCGGACTAGGAATAGGCGAGACTGCAGTGGCCTCCGTGTGCCAAAAAATTGGCTGCGGGCACTGCAGCCAAAAATAACTCCACCAGCAGCGCCATGTTTGTCCAGCGGAAAAAACCACTAAAAGCAATTGGGGTTATAGCCTGAAATCAGGGGTGGGAGACTGGCCAGTGATCCGCCAGTGGGACTCGAATAGAGCGAAACCATTGCGATGGATCCTCGTGTGGCAAAAATAGGCAGGCACAGCCTAAGCCAAAATAACGACCAGCCAGGCGCCAAGTTAGATCCAGCGGAAAAAAGGCCTAAAAGCAGGTGGGCTATAGCCGTTGAGGGGGTGGGGCTGTGGGTCAAATTAAATCCGCCCGGACTCAGGAATGAGGTGAAGACTTTACGGCGACCTCTGTTTATAAAAATAGGCCTTGAGCACAGCAGCGCCCAAAACCACCGAAGGCAGGCGCCTGGTTAGATCCAGCGGACATGGCCTAAAAGCGGGTGAGCTATAGCATTGGGGGTGGGGCTGGCCAAGTAGTCGCCGGACTTAGAATGGGGCGAAGAGACTGCGGGACCTCCATGCAAAAAAATGCAGCAGGTACAACCGTGCGAAAAAATAACAACCAAGAAAGCAGGCGCCATTGTCCTGGGAAAAAGGCCACTCATGGATGGGCTATAGCCTTGGGGGGTGCTGGAGTCTACCCGGACTTCGGAATGGGGCGAGACTGCGGCATCCTCGTGTGGCAAAAAATAGGCCGTAGGCACAGCAGCATAAAATAGCGAGGGCCAAGATAAATCCAGCGGAAAAAAGGCCCTCATGGTGGGCTATAGCCTTGAGGTGGGGCTGAGGCAAGTTAGATCCCCGGACTCGGACTGGGGTGAGACTGCGGCCTCCGCAAAAAATAGGCTCTTAGCCAAAAAATACCGCCTTGAAGGCAGGCTCCAATTTCGTCCAGCAGAAAAAGGCCACAAAAACGGGTGGGCTATAGCCTTGGGGGGTGGGGCTGGCCATGTTCGTCCGCCGGACTAGGAAAGGGGCGAGACTTTGCGAGCGGCCTCCGTGTGCCAAAAATAGGCCGCGGGCACAGCCCAAAATAACCACCAGCTTGAGCGCCAAGATTGATCCAAGCGGAAAAAGGCCACTAAAGCAGGTTATAGCCTTAGAGGTGGGGCTGGGCAAGTTCGATCCATGGGACTCGGACTGAGGTGAGACTTGGCTGACCTCCGTGTGCCAAAAATAGGCCTTGAGCACTGGGCAAAAATAACATGAAGCCGGGGCTCAATTTCGTCCAGCAGAAAAAAAGGCCTAAAAGCAGGTGGAGCTATAGCCTTGAGGGGTGGGGCTGGCCATGTTAGATCCGGGACTAGGAAAGAGCGAGACTTGCAAGCGGCCTCCGTGTACCAAAAATAGGCCATGGACACCGCGCCAAAATAACTCACCCAAGCCGGGCGTAAGTTAGATCCAACAGAAAAAGGCCACTTAAAGCGGGTGGGCTATAGACTTGCGGGGTGGGGCTGGCCAGGATTAGATCCTTGCCGGACTGAATGGGGCGAAAGTGCAGGCGTCCTCTGTGTGGCAAAAATCAGGCACGGGCAGCAGGCATGACCAAAGCATCAAGTTTAAGCAAAAGGCTTAAAAAGGCCCAAGTAGCGGAAAAAGGCCACAAAAAAGGGTGGGCTATAGCCTTGGGGGGAGGGGCTGGACAGTTCGTCCATGCGGACTCAGAATGGGGCCGAGACTTTGCGGCAAGCCTCCGTCATGCCAAATATCGGCCGTAAGCACAGCCGCGCCCAAAAATAACCACCCGAAGGCTGGGGCGCCAAGTTCGTCCCGCGGAAAAAGGAAACAAAAACGGGTGGGCTATAGCCTTGGGGGGTGGGGCTGGCCAAGTTCGTCCGCCTGACTCGTTATGGGATGAGACTTTGAGAGTGGCCTCCGTGTAACAAAAATAGGCCGCGGGCACATCCGCGCCCAAAAATAACACCCCAAAACGCCCATGTGGCGTAATTCGTGCAGCGGAAAAAGTCCTAAAAGCAATTGGGCTATAGCCTTGGGGGGTGGGGCTGGCCAAGTTCGTCCGCTGGACTCGGAATGGGACGAGACTTTGCGAGCGGCCTCCGTGTGCCAAAAAAAGACCACAGGCACAGCCGCGCCCAAAAATAACCGCCCGAAGGCCGGGGCGCCTAGTTCGTCCAGCGGAAAAATGCCACAAAAACGGGTGGGCCATAGCCTTGGGGGGTGGGGCTGGCCAAGTTCGTCCGCCGGACTCGGAATGCGGCGAGAGTTTGTGAGCGGCCTCCGTGTGCTAAAAATTGGAATTGGGAACAGACGAGCCCAAAAATAACCACCGAAGGCCGGGGCGCCAAGTTCGTCCAGCGGAAAAGGCCACAAAAACGGGTGGGCTATAGCATTGGGGCGTGTGGCTGGCCAAGTTCGTCCACCAGACTAGAAATGGGCCGGGACTTTGCGAGCGGACTCCGTGAACCAAAAATAGGCCACAGGCACAGCCGCGTCCAAAAATAACCTCCCGAAGGCGGGGCGCCAAGTTCGTCCAGCGGAAAAAGGCCACAAAAACGGGTGGGCTATAGCCTTGGGGGGTGGGGCTGGCCAAGTTCATCCGCCGGACTCGGAATGGGGTGAGACTTTGCGAGCGGCCTCCGTGTGCCAAAAATAGGCCGCGGGCACAGCCGGCTAAAAAATAACCGCCCGAAGGCCGGGGCGCCAAGTTCGTCCCGCGGAAAAAGGAAACAAAAACGGGTGGGCTATAGCCTTGGGGGGTGGGGCTGGCCAAGTTCGTCCGCCGGACTCGGAATGGGACGAGACTTTGTGAGCGGCCTCCGTGTACCAAAAATAGGCCACGGGCACAGCCGCGCCCAAAAATAACCGCCCGAAGGCCGGGGCGCCAAGTTCGTCCAGCGGAAAAAGGCCACAAAAACGGGTGGTCTATAGCCTTGGGGTGTGGGGCGGGCCAAGTTCGTCCGCCGGACTCGTTATGGGACGAGACTTTGAGAGCGGCCTCCGTGTGCCAAAAATAGGCCGCGGGCACAGCCGCGCCCAAAAATAACCGCCCGAAGGCCGGGGCGCCAAGTTTGTCCAGCGGAAAAAGGCCACAAAAACGAGTGGGCTATAGCCTTGGGGGGTGTGGCTAGCCAAGTTCGTCTGCCAGACTAGAAATGGGCCGAGACTTTGCGAGCGGCCTCCGTGTGCCAAAAATAGGCCGCGGGCACAGCCGTGCCCAAAAATAACCACCCGAAGGCCGGGTCGCCATGTTCGACCAGCGGAAAAATGGCACAAAAACGGGTGGGCTATAGCCTAGGGGGTGGGGCTGGCCAAGTTTGTCCGCCGGACTCGGAATGGGGTGAGACTTTACGAGCGGCCTCCGTGTACCAAACATAGGCCGCGGACACAGCCGCGCCCAAAAATAACTGCCCGAAGGCCGGGGCGCCTAGTTCGTCCAGCGGTAAAACCCTGCAGGTGGGCTATAGCCTTGAGGTGGGGCTGGCCAAGTTAAATCCGTCCCGGACTGGAATGGGGCGAGACTTTGAGCGGCCTCCGATGTGCCAACAATAGGCCACAGGCACAAAAAAATAAGCGCCGAAGTCCAGGCATAAGTTCATCAGGAGATAGGCCTAAATCTGGGTGAGCTATAGCCTTGGGGGTGGGGATGGCCAAGTTCAAATCCGCGGACTCGGAATGAGACTTTACAAGCAACCGCCGTGTGCCAAATATAGCAGCAGGCACAGCCGCATCAAAATAACATGAACACTGAGCGCCAAGTTAAATCCAGCGGAAAAAGGCCACAAAAGCAGGTGGGCTATAGCCTTGGGGGGGGCTGGCCAAGTTAAATCCCTTGGGACTCGAATGGGATGAGACTGCGAGCAAGCATCCGTGTGCAAAAATTGGGAACAACCCGCACCCAAAAGTAACCGACTGAAGGACGGGGCGCCAAGTTCGTCCAGTGGAAAAAGGCTACAAGAACAGGTGGGCTATAGCCTTGAGGTGGGGGCTGGCTGGATTAGATCCACTGGACTCGAATGGGCGAGACTGGCTGACCTCCGTTTGCCAAAAATAGGCCGCGGGCACAGCCGCGGCCAAAAATAACTGCCCGAAGGCCGGGGCACCAACTTCGTCCAGCTGAAAAAAGCCACAAAAACGGGTGGGCTATAGCCTTGGGGGGTGGGGCTGGCCAAGTTCGTCCGCCGGACTCGTAATGGGGCGAGACTTTGCGAGCGGCCTCCATGTGCCAAAAATAGGCCGCGGGCAGAGCCGCGCCCAAAAATAACTGCCCGAAGGCCGGGGCACCAAGTTCGTCCAGCTGAAAAAGGCCACAAAAACGGGTGGGCTATAGCCTTTGGGGGTGGGGCTGGCCAAGTTCGTCCGCCGGACTCGGAATGGGGTGAGACGTTGCGAGCAGCCTCCGTGTGCCAAAAATAGGCCGTGGACACAGCGCCCAAAATAACCGAAGGCTAGGGCGCGAGTTAAATCCAGCGGAAAAAAGGACACAAAAATGGTTGGGCTATAGCCTTGGGGGGTGGGGCTGGCCAAGTTAAGTTAAATCCGCCTGACTTCCGGAAGGGCAGAGACTTTATGGCTGACCTCCGTGTGCCAAAAATAGACCCATGAGCACAGCAGCCAAAAATGCCGATGGCTAGGGTGCAGAGTTCGATCCAGCGGAAAAAGGCCACAAAGCAGGTGGGCTATAGCCTTGAGGTGGGGCTGGCCAAGATTAAATCCATGGGACTCGGAATGGGTCGAGACTTCTGGCGGTCTCCGTGTGTGCCAAAAATAGGCCCACTGGCACGTAAAATAACAGACCCGAAGGCAGGCGCCAAGATTAGTCCAGGAAAAAGAACACAAAACAGGTGGGCTATAGCCTTGGAGAGGCTGGCCAGGATTAGTTCAAATCCGCCTGACTTCGGAAGGGGCGAGACTTCTGAGCAACCTCCGTGTGCCAAAAAATAGACCCTTGAGCTGTAGCCCCAAAAATGACCGCCCGATGGCCAGGGAGCCGAGTTCGTCCAGCGGAAAAAGGCCATAAAAACGGGTGGGCTATAGCCTTCGGGGGTGGGGCTGGCCAAGTTCGTCCGCCGGACTCGGAATGGGGCGAGACTTTGCGAGCGGCCTCCGTGAGGAAAAAATACGCCGCGGGCACAGCCATACCCAAAAATAACCGCCCGATGGCCGGGGCGCCAAATTCGTCCATCGGAAAAAGGCCACAAAAACGGGTGGGCTATAGCCTTGGGGGGTGGGGCTGGCCAAGTTCGTTCGTCCGCCTGACTCGGAAGGGGACGAGACTTTACGAGCGGCCTCCGTGTGCCAAAAATAGACCGCGGGCACAGCCGCGCCAAAAAATGACCGCCCGATGGCTAGGGAGCCGAGTTCGTCCAGCGGAAAAAGGCCACAAAAACGGGTGGGCTATAGCCTTCGGGGGTGGGGCTGGCCAAGTTCGTCCGCCGGACTCGGAATGGGGTGAGACGTTGCGAGCAGCCTCCGTGTGCCAAAAATAGGCCGTGGACACAGCCGCGCCCAAAAATAACCGCCCGAAGGCTGGGGCGCCGAGTTCGTCCAGCGGAAAAAGGCCACAAAAATGGTTGGGCTATAGCCTTGGGGGGTGGGGCTGGCCAAGTTCGTTCGTCCGCCTGACTCGGAAGGGGACGAGACTTTATGAGCGGCCTCCGTGTGCCAAAAATAGACCTTGAACTGGCAGCATAAAAAAAACCGCCGATGGCTAGGGTGCGAGTTAGATCCAGCGGAAAAAGGCCCCAGCAGGTCTATAGCCTTGAGGTGGGGCTGGCCAAAGATTAGATCCGCCCGGACTCGGAATGGAGTCGAGACTTCTGGCGGTCTCCGTGTGCCAAAAAAAGGCCACGGGCACAGCCGCGCCAAAAATAACCGAAGGCGGCAAGTTAATCCAGCGGAAAAAGGGCACAAAAGCAGCGGGTGGGCTATAGCCTTGGGGGGCTGGCCAAGTTCGTTCGATCCGCCTATTTCGGAAGGGGCGAAGACTTCTGGCGACCTCCGTGTGCCAAAAATAGACCCATGGGCAACCGCCCCAAAATGACCGCCCGATGGCCAGGGAGCCAGGATTAGATCCAGCGGAAAAAAGGCCATAAAAGCAGGTGGGCTATAGCCTTGAGGTGGGGCTAGCCAAGTTAAATCCGCCCGGACTCGGAAGATGAAGACTGCGGCGGCCTCCGTGAGGAAAAAAATCTTGTGTGGCACAGCCATACCAAAATAACCGCCCGATGGCAGGCGTAAATCCATGGGAAAAAGGCCACAGGTGGGCTATAGCCTTGAGGTGGGGCTGGCCAAGTTCGTTAAAATCCGCCTGACTTCGGAAGGGGCAGAGACTTCTGGCTGACCTCCGTGTGCCAAAAAAGACCATGAGCACAGCTGCGGCAAAAATGACCGCCCGATGGCTGGGAGCGAGTTAATCCAGCGGAAAAAAAGCCTAAGCAGGTGGGCTATAGCCTTGGGGGGTTGGGGCTGGCCAAGTTAGTCCGCGGACTCGGGAATCAGTCGAGACTGCGGCGGCCTCCAGTGCCAAAAATGGGGCGTGACACAGCAGCCCAAAAATAACCCAAACAGGTTGCCAAGATTAGTCCAGCGGAAAGAGGCCTGGCAAGCAGGTGGCCTATAGCCTTGGCGGGTGGGGCTCGCCAAGTTCGTCCTCCGGACTCGGAATGGGGCGAGACTTTCCGAGCGGCCTCCGTGTGCAAAAAATAGGCCACCCAGACACAGCCAGCCTTGTAAAATAACAGACCGAAGGCAGAAAGTTAGATCGTCCAGCGGAAAAAGGCCACAAAAACGGGTGGGCTATAGCCTTGGGGGGTGGGGCTTGCCAAGTTCGTCCGCCGAGCTCGGAATGGGGCGAGACTTTGCGAGCGGCCTCCGTGAGGAAAAAATACACCGCGTGAACAGCCGCACCTAAAAATAAGCGCCCGATGGCCGGGGCGCCAAATTCGTCCAGCGGAAAAAGGCCACAAGAATGGGTGCGCTATAGCCTTGGGGGGTGGGGCTGGCCAAGTTCGTCCGCCGGGCTCGGAATGGGAAGAGACTTTGCGAGCGGGCTCTGTGTGCCAAAAATAAGGCGCGGGCATAGCCGCGCCCAAAAATCACCGCCCAGGCGCAAATTAATCCTGCGGAAAAAGGCCACAAAGCAGGTGGGCTATAGCCTTGGGGGTGGGGCAGGCCAAGTTAGATCCGCCCGGACTCGAGTGGGACAAGTCTTCGGTGTCCGTGTGCAAAAAATAGGCTTGCAGGCCTTGGCTCCGCCAGGCAGGCGCCAAAGACCGTCCAGCGGAAAAAAGGCCACAAAAGCTCGTGGGCTATAGCCTTGGGGGGTGGGGCTAGCCAAGATTAAATCCGCCCGGTTTGAATGGGGCGAGACTTTAGAACAACCTCATACAAAAATAGGCCCTTGAGCAAGCAGCAAAAAGGCAGGCGCCAAGTTAGATCCAGCGGAAAAAAGGCCACAAAAAGCAGGTGGGCTATAGCCATGGGGGTGGGAGCCGGCCAAGATTTGTCCCTTGGAATCAGATGAGGCGAGACTTCTGGCGGCCTCCGTCGTAAAAATAGGCTGCAGGCTGGCCAGCAAAAATAGCACCCAAGGCCAGGCGCCCTAGTTAGATCCAGCGGAAAAGCCTAAAAATGGGTGGGCTATAGCCTTGGGGGGTGGGGCTGGCCATAAATCCGCGGACTCGGATTACAGCGAGACTCTGGCGGCCTCCGTGTGACAAAAATAGGCGCCAGGCAAACCCAAAGAACCGCCGAAGGCAGGCGCCAACAATCCAGCGGAAAAAGGCCACAAAAACGGGTGAGCTATAGCCTTGGGGGGTGGGGCTGGCCAAGTTCGTCCGCCGGACTCGGAATGGGGCGAGACGTTGCGAGCGGCCTCCGTGTGCCAAAAATAGGCTGCAGGCACAGCCGCGCAAAAAAATAAGCACCCGAAGGCAGGCGCAATGGTTAAATCCCAGCGGAAAAAACCCTAGCAGATTGGGCTATAGCCTTTGGGGGTGGGGCTGGCCAAGTTCGTCCGCCGGACTCGGAATGGGGTGAGACGTTGCGAGCAGCCTCCGTGTGCCAAAAATAGGCCGTGGACACAGCCGCGCCCAAAAATAACCGCCCGAAGGCTGGGGCGCCGAGTTCGTCCAGCGGAAAAAGGCCACAAAAATGGGTGGGCTATAGCCTTGGGGGGTGGGGCTGGCCAAATCGTCCGCCGGACTCAGTCTGGCGAGCCTGCAGCTGACCTCCGTGTGCCAAAAGATAGGGCCAGCCAACGCATCAAAAATAACCGCCGAAGGGCAGGCATTAGTCCAGCGGATAAAGGCCACAAAAACTGGTGGGCTATAGCCTTGGGGGGTGGGGCTTGCCAGGTTCATCCGCCGGACTCGGAATGGGGCGAGACTTTGCGAGCGGCCTCTGTGTGCCAAAAATAGGCCGCGGACACAGCCGCGTCCAAAAATAACTGCCCGAAGGCCGGGGCGCCAAGTTCGTCCAGCGGAAAAAGGCCACAAAAACGGGTGGGCTATAGCCTTGGGGGGTGGGGCTGGCCAAGTTTGTCCGCCGGACTCGGAATGAGGCCGAGACTGCGGCTGACCTCCGTGTGCCAAAAATAGGCCGCAGGCACAGCCATAAAAAATAAGCACCAGAAGGCAGGCATGCCAAGTTAGATCCAGCGGAAAAAGCCCAGAAAAATGGGTGGGCTATAGCCTTGGGGGGTGGGGCTGGCCAGCTTCGTCCGCCGGACTCGGATTCTGGCCGAGACTCTCTGGCTGACCTCCGTGTGCTAAAAAATAGGCCATGAGCTGGCCAACCCAAAAACCGCCGAAGGCCGGGCGCCATAGATTAATCCAGCGGAAAAAGGCCTGCAGGTGGGCTATAGCCTTGGGGGGTGGGGCTGGCCAAGTTCGTCCGCCGGACTCGGAATGGGGCGAGACTTTGCGAGCGGCCTCCGTGTGCCAAAAATAGGTCGTGGGCACAGCCACACCCAAAAATAACTGCCCGAAGGCTGGGGCGCCAAGTTCGTCCAGCGGAAAAAGGCCACAAAAATGGGTGGGCTATAGCCTTGGGGGGTGGGGCTGGCCAAGTTCGTCCGCCGGACTCGGAATAGGGCGAGACTTTGCGAGCGGCCTCCGTGTTCCAAAAATAGGCCCCGGGCAAGGCCGTGCCCCAAAATAACCGCCCGAACGACGGGGTGCCAAGTTCGTCCAGCGGAAAAAGGCCACAAAAACGGGTGGGCTATAGCCTTGGGGGGTGGGGCTGGCCAAGTTCGTCCGCCGGACTCGGAATTTTACGAGACTTTGCGAGCAGCCTCCGTGTGCCAAAAATAGGCTGTGGGCACAGCCGCGCCCAAAAATAACCGCCCGAAGGCCGGGGCGCCAAGTTCGTCCAGCGGAAAAAGGCCACAAAAACGGGTGGGCTATAGCCTTGGGGGGTGGGGCTGGCCAACTTCGTCCGCCGGACTCGGAATGGCGCGAGACTTTGCGAGCGGCCTCCGTGTGCCAAAAATAGGCCGCAGGCACAGCCGCGCCCAAAAATAACCACCCGAAGGCCGGGGCGCCAAGTTCGTCCAGCGGAAAAAGGCCACAAAAACGGGTGGGCTATAGCCTTGGGGGGTGGGGCTGGCCAAATCGTCCGCCGGACTCGGATTCTTGGCCGAGACTCTGGCGCCTCGTGTGCCAAAATAGGCCGCAGAGCACAGCAGACCAAGAACCGCCGAAGGCAGGCGAGATTAGATCCAGCGGAAAAAAGGCCTACAAAAGCAGGTGGGCTATCGCCTTGGGGGTGGGCTGGCCAGGATTAAATCCACCGGACTCAGATAGGGCGAGACTGAGCGGACCTCCGTGTGCCAAAAATAGGTCGCGGGCACTGCCGCACCCAAAAATAACTGCTCGAAGGATGGGCAAGTTCGTCCAGCGGAAAAAGGCCACAAAAATGGGTGGGCGATAGCCTTGGGGGTGGGGCTGGCCAAATCCATGGGAGAATAGAGGCGAGACACCCGACCTCCGTGTTCAAAATGGCTGGGTGCCAAAATAACAGGGTGCCATGTTAGATCCAGCGGAAAAAAAAAAAAACAGGTGGGAGCCTTGGGGGTGGGAGCTGGCCGGGTTGCGTGGGACTAGACAGCAGCCTCCGTGTGCCAAAAATAGACTGCGGGCAGCCAGTCCCGAGGCGGAGGCGCCAAGTTCGTCCAGCGGAAAAAGGCCACAAAAACGGGTGGGCTATAGCCTTGGGGGGTGGGCTATAGCCTTGGGGGGTGGGGCTGGCCAGATTAGATCCATCGGACTGGAATGAGGCGAGACTGCAGCTGACCTCAGTGTGCCAAAAATAGGCTGCAGGCAGCAGCCCAAAAATAACACACGAAGGCTGGGCGCCAAGATTAGATCCCAGGAACAAAAAATGGGTGGGCTATAGCCAGTGGGGCTGGCCAATCATGGGACTCGGATTGCGGTGCGACTCTCTGGCCGGACTCGTGTGCAAAAAAATAGCTGGCAGACGTGCCAAAAAAACCGCCCAGGCAGGCATGCCAAAGTTAGATCCAGCGGAAAAAGGCCACAAAAAAGCAGGTGGGCTATAGCCTTGGTGGGGCTGGCGAGGTTCGTCCGTCGGATTTCTGAACTTCTTGAGCAAGCCTCCGTGTGCCAAAAATAGACTGTGGCATGGCAGGCAAAAGCCATCTTCCCGAGGCAGGCGCCAGGATCGTCCAAGCGGAAAAAGACCCTAAAACAGGTGGGCTATAGCCTTGGGGGTGGGGCTGGCAGGATTAATCCCGCCGGACTCGGAATGGGGCGAGACTTTGCGAGCGGCCTCCGTGCGCCAAAAATAGGCCGTTGGCACAGCCGCGCCCAAAAATAAGCACCCAGGCAGGCGCCAAGTTAGATCCCAGGAAAAAGTCCTAAAAATGGGTGGGCTATAGCCTTGGGAGTGGGGCTGGCCAAATCGATCCGCCGGACTCGGATTGCAGTCTGCGACTCTGGCGGACCTCCGTGTGCAAAAATAGGCCATGAGCTGGCCAGACCCAAGAACCCTTGAAGGCAGGCGCCAAAGTTTGTCCAGCGGAAAAAAAGGCCACAAGCGGGTGGGCTATAGTCTTGGGGGTGGGAGCTGGCCAGGAGTTAGATCCATGGACTTCAGAATGAGACTTGCGAGCGATCTCCGTGTCTGAAAAAATGGTGTGAAGCACAGCGTGCCAAAAATAACTACCCGAAGGCTTTGAGGCGCAAAAAAGGATTCAGGATAGATCCAAAGGAAAAAAGGCCCAAAAATGGGTGGGCTATAGCCAGTGGGGCTGGCCAAGTTAATCCATGGACTCGGAATAGAGGCGACGGTTTGACTTGATGTTCAAAAAATAGGCCACAAACTGGCCGTGCCAAAATAACCTTGAAACGACAGGGGTCAAAGTTAGGATTCGTCCAACAGAAAAAAAAAAAAAGCGGGGTGGGCTATAGCCTTGGGGGGTGGGGCTGGCCAAGTTCGTCCGTCGGACTCGGAATTTTACGAGACTTTGCGAGCAGCCTCCGTGTGCCAAAAATAGGCCGCGGGCACAGCCGGGCCCAAAAAGAACCTGCCAAAGGCCGGGGCGCCAAGTTCGTCCAGCGGAAAAAGGCCACAAAAGCAGGTGGGCTATAGCAGAGGTGGGGCTGGCCAAAGTTAAATCCAAGTTGGACTGGAAGAGACTTGACTGCAGAGCAGCCTCCGTGTGGCAAAAATAGGCCTGCAGTGGCCGCGCCAAAAATAAGCACCAGGCAGCGCCAAGTTAAACCGTCCATGGAAAAAAGCCTATAAAAATGGGTGGAGCTATAGAGGTGGGGCTGGCCAAATCATCCGCCCGGACTCGGATTGCAGCGAGAGAGACTCTCTGACCTCCGTGTGCAAAAAATAGGCCGTGGGCACAGCAGACCCAAAAGAACCTTGAGGCGAGCCATGGGTCGTCCAGCGGAAAAAGCCCTAAAGCAGATGGGTGAGGCTATAGCCTTGGAGGGTGAAACTAAGCCAGTTAGATCCTTGAGCAGAATGGGCGAACTTTGAGCAGCCTCCATGTCAATGAAAAAATAGTAGAGGCTGTGCAAAATAACTGCCAGGCATGGGGCCAAGTTGGTCCGGAAAAAGCCTAAAATGGGTAGGCTATAGCAGCTTGGGGAGTGGGGCTGGCCAAGTTCGTCCATGGGACTCGGGACTCTCGGAATGGAGCGGCAGAGCCTTTGCAGCTGACCTGTGTGCAAAAAAATAGACCCGAGCACATCTGTACCCAAATAATGGCAGAAGGCCTAGGCCATGATCGTCTACTGGAAAAAAGGCCCCAAAGAAGCAGGTGGGCTACTACAGCCTTGAGGGGTGGGGTGTGATTAGATCCGCGGAGCGGAATGGGGCCGAACTGCGGCGGCCTCCAGTGTCACTTGAAAAATAGGCGTGAGCCGTACCCAAAATAACTGCCCCGAAGGCGCCAAGTTGATCCAGCGGAGCCACAAAAACGGGTGGGCTATAGCCTTGGGGGTGGGGCTGGCCAGATTAAATCCAGCCCGGTTCGGACTTCAGAATGGGACGAGACTTTGCGGCCGACCTCCATGAAAAAAAATAGGCGGGGCACAGTCGCCCAAAATAACCTCCAGGCTGGGCGCCAAGCTGGGTCAGCGGAAAAACCTGAAATGGGTGGGCAATAGCAGCGAGTGGGGCTGGCCAAGTTCATCATGGGACTCGAGAATGGTGAGACTGTGGCGACCTCGTGTACAAAAATACACATGCAACAGCCGCACCCATAAATAACCTCCCGAAGGCCGGGGCGCCAAGTTCGTCCAGCGGAAAAATCCTGGCAGGCTTCTGACCTTGAGATGGGGTGTGCCATTAGTTCGCCCGGACTCGAGATGGGGCGAGACTTTGAGAAGCTGACCTCCGTGTGCCAAAAACAGACATGAACAGTTGTGCCAAATATAACGATCAGAAGCGGAAGGCAAGATTCGTCCCGGCGGGAGCATGGTGGGTTATAGCCTTGGGAGTGGGGCTGGCCAAGTTCGTCGTCGGACTCAGGAATGGGGTGAGACTTCTGGTGGCCTCCGTGTGCAAAAAAATAGGACCAGGCACCATGCGTCTTACCCAAAATAACCGCTGGGGGCCAAGTTTGTCCAAGCGGAAAAGAGAGGAGCAGGTGGGCTATAGCCTTGGGGGGTATGGCTAACTAAGTTCGTCCACCGGACTCGGAATGGGGCGAGATTTTACGAGCGGCCTCCGTGTTCCAAAAATAGGCCGGGGCGCCAAGTTCATCAAGCGGAAAAAGGCCGCAAAAACGGGTGGGCTATAGCCTTGGGGGGTGAGGCTGGTCAAGTTACTCCGCCGGACTCGGAATGGGATGAGACTTTGCGAGCAGCCTCCGTGTGCCCTAAATAGGACGCGGGCACAGCCGTGCCCTAAAATAACCATCCGAAGGCCGGGGCGCCAAGTTCGTCCAGCGGAAAAAGGCCACCTGGCAGGTGGAGGCTGGGCTACAGGGGTGGGCATGAGGGGGGTGGGGCTGGCGGGTTCGTCCGGCGGACTCGAGATGAAGCGAGACTTCTGAGGCCTCAGTACCAAAAAAGACCAGCGGGCACAACCGTCCAAAAATAACATCCCGAGCCGGGCGCCAAGTTCATCTGGCGGGAAAAAGGCCTTAGCAAGACAGGCTGGCACTTGGGAGGAGCTGTGGGATTAGTCGCTGGAATCAAGAGCCAGGATGATCTTTCTGAGCAACCTCGTGTGCAAGCAGAAGCAGGCACCGCCCATGTGTAAACATGTGACACTGCAGGGGTGCCAAATTAGATCAACAGAAAAAAACCACAACGAATTGGGCTATAATGCCTTGGGGGTGAGGCTGGCCAAGGATGCGTGCGGGACTCGGATTGGGACCTTGCTTGCTGCGGCGACCTCCATGTGCTAAAAAACAGAGCCACAGGCACAGCCAAAATAACGTGAGCAGGCGCCAAGTTAGATCCATGGAAAAAAGGCCACAAAAAGCAGGTGGGCTATAGCCTTGGCGAGGTGGGGCTGGCGAGATTACGTCCGCCGGACCGAATGAAGCGAGACATTGCAGAGTGCCAGTGTGCCAAAAAGAGGCCGGGCAACCGCAACAAAATAACATCGAAGGCTTGGTATGCATTCATCTGCAAAAGCGAGAAAAAGGCCCTTAGCGATGTGGGCTATAGCCTTGGGGGCTGAGGCTGTGAGATTCGTCCGCCCGGACTCGAATGGGATGAGACTTCTGAGCAACCTCCGTGGCCACCAAAAATAGGACCACCCGAGGCCAGAGCGTAAGTTAGATCCAGCGGAAAAATGCCAAGCCGGGTGAGCTATAGCCTTGGGGGTAGACTGGCCAGAATTAGATCCGCCGGACTCGGGAAAGGGGCCGAGACTTTCGGCGAGGCTCCGTGTGCAAAAAATAGGCCGTGAGCAAACCAGCGTAAAATAACAGCCAGGCAGGCGTAAGTAGATCGTGAAAAAGTATGTGAATTGGTATAAGTGGCAGAGGTGTTGTGGGGCCCAATCACCCGGACCGGAATGGGATGAGACTGCGAGCAGCCTCCGTGTGCCAAAAATAGGATCTGAGCACATGCATGGCCAAAATAACTGCCAGAAGGCAGGCGCCAAAGTTGGGTCAGCCGGAAAAACCTGTGGTGGGCTATAGCCTTGGAGGCGTGGGGCTGGACAAGTTGGTCACCGGACTCGGAATGGGCGAGACTTTGCGACCGACCTCCGTGTGTGCAAAAAAACCCCCTTCAGACCCCTTGTATCTTCCACGAACCGAAGCGTAAGTTAAATCCGTGACCCACGCCAACAGGTGAGCTATTGAGCACAGGGGTAGAGGCTGGCCAGAACCCAAATCCCGCCGGACTTCGAGAATACCGAGACCTTGCGGCGACCTTTGTCCAAAATAGGCACTGTAGCCACAGCCTTAAAAATAACTGCCCGATGGCAGACATGAGATTAGATCCAGCACAAAAAGGCCCTGGCAGGTGGGCTATAGCAGGTAGGGGGGGTAGGGCTGGCCAAGTTTGTCCGCCTGACTAGGTATGGGACAAGACTGCGGCGACCTCCGTGTGCAAATATGAAGCTCCAGGCATGGCCAAATGGCAGGCATGGGACCGTCCAAGCGAAGAAGGCCATGGTGAGCCTGTAGAAGTGGGCTGGCCAAGTCAGATCTGCATGCCCAGGACTCGGGAATGGGGCGAGACTTTCGAGTAGCCTCCGTGTTCAAAAATAAGCCTGAGCACAACCAGCGCTAAATCTTCCTTCCGATGGCCGAGGCATCAGGATTAGATCCAGCAGAAAAAAGGCCAAATAAGCGGGTGGGATATAGCCTTGGGGGTGAGGCTGGCCAAGGATGCGTCGCCAGAACTAGAAATGGGACTAGAATTTCTTGACGGCCTCCGTGTGCAAATATAGAGCTCGAGCACTGCCGTCAAATAACCCCGAAGGCGGTCATAGAGATTAGGTCCAGCGGAAAAGGCCACAAAAATGGGTGGGCTATAACCTTGTGGCGTGGGGCTGGGCAGAGATGATCCACAGGACTTGGAATCAGGCGAGACTTTCTTGAAAGGCCTCCGTGTGTAAAAAATAGGCAGCGAAGCAGCTGGCCATGGCAACCCGAACCCGGCGGGCGCCATGTTCGTCCAGCGGGAAAAAGCCACAAGCGGGTGGGCTATAGCCTTGAGAGTGGGGCTGTGGGATAGATCCGCCCGGACTAATGTGTACGAGACATGCGGCCTCAAATGTGCCAAAAAATAGACCCACGGGCTGTGCGCCAAAAAATAACAGCCGAGCAGGCATGAGATCGTCTAGCGGAAAGGATCCCTGCTTGGTGGGCTACTCGCTTGGGGGTGGGGAGCTGGCCAAGTTTGTCCGCCCACTTTTCAGGTGGATGAGACACAGAGGTAGCATATGTGTGCCAAAAACCATGACTAAGCATGAGCACAACCGCACCCAAAAGCCAAAGGCAGGCGTAAGTTAGATCCAGCGGAAAAGGCCTGGCAGATTGAGCTACGGCGTTGGGGGTGAGGCTCGTCAAGTTCGTCCTTGAACTTCGAATGAAATGAGCCTTTGTAATGTCTCTGTGTACAAAAAAAATACGGCCGGGCTATGCAACCAAAATGACCAGGCAGGCGCCAGTGCGTCCGAAAGCGGAAAAAGGCCCGCAAGCAGATTGGACTATAGCAAGTTAGGGCTGGCCGTCACGTCCGCCGCCCTCAGGTGTGGCGAGACTTTTTAGCAGCCTCAGCCTTAAATATAGGCCATGGGACAGCCGCGCCAAAGTGCTGCCGAAGGCAGGCGCAAGATTAGTCAGCGGAAAAAGGCAAGCAGGTGGGCTATAGCCTTGGGGGGTAGGAGGCTGGCCCAGGATTAGATCATGGGACTCAGATGGAGACGAGACTGCGAGCATCCTCGTGTGTACCAAGAGAAATGGGACTTGGTATCCACTTTGAAAATAGCATCCGAAGGCCGGACATAAGTTAAGTCTTTGGGAAAAGGCCACAAAAAGCGAATTGGGCTAGGCAGCAGGGGTGGGGCTGGCCAGATCAAATCCGCGGACTCGGAATGGGGCCAGACTTCTCGAGTGGCCTTCGTGTGCCAAAAATGGAGCGTGAGGCACAGCAGCGCCCAAAACTCTTTCCACTCCCGATGGCCGGGCGCATGCAAGTTAGATCCAATGAAAGAGCCTGGCTATGGGTGGGCTATATAATGGGGGGTGAAATGAGATTTGTCCGCTTGGACTGAATGGGATGAGACTTCTTGAGAGCAGCTAAATGGCACCAAAAAAATAGGATGTGGGCACAGCCGCCCAAAAACTTGAAGGCAGAAACCAGTTAAGTCAATGGGAAAAAGGCGGAAAAGGTGGGCTATAGCCTTGGGCGTGGGCTGGACAGACAAATCCGCCCGGTTCAGATAGGAGCGAGACACCGACCACCCTCAGGTATTATAGCAAAAATAGGCCCATGGTGCCCAGCAGCGCCAAAATAACCGCCCGAAGACGGAAGGCGCCAAGTTAGATCCATGAAAAACCATAGCAATTGAGGCTATAGCCTTGGAGTTGGAGGCTGGCCAGTTAAATCCGCTTGGACTCGGAATGCTTACGAGACCTTGTGGCTTGACCTTTGTGTCCCAAAATGAGGCCTTAGCCACAGCATGAAATAACTGCCCGATGGCAGGCGCCCAAGTTAAATCCAGCAAAAAAGGCCCTGCAAAAGCGGGTGGAGGCTATAGCCGTGGGGGTGGGGCTGGCCAAAGTTTATCCACCCTGAGCTTGGAATGGGACAGAACTTTAAGCGGCCTCCGTGTGCAAATAGGCTCCCGGTGGCAGCATTAAAAATAACCGCCCGTGTGGGCGCCAAGTTAGATCAGCGGAAGAGGCCAAAAAGCAGGTGAGCTATAGCAGAGGTGGGGCTGGCCAAGTTAAATCCGCCCTGACTAGAAATGGGACTAGACTTTGCGGCTTGACGCCGTGGCGCAGGCCATAGGCTCCAGCCCTGCCTTAAAATAACCGCCAAGAAGGCGGTCGTAACCATTACAACAGAAAAAAGGCCACAAAACAGGTGGGCTATAGCCCAGCAGGGGTGGGGCTAGCCAAGGATTAAATCATAGCGGACTCGGGAATGGGGCGAGACTGCAGGCCCGGCCTCCATTGTACAAAAAATAGGCCAGCAGTTATAAGCAGTAAAATAACCCTTGACGAGGCGCCGAGAATACGTCAGCCGGAAAAAGGTCCTGGCAGATGGGCTATAGCCTTGGGGTTGGGGCTGTAAAGAGATTCGTCCGCCCCTTTTCAGATGTGGCAAAACACCATGACCTCCGTGTGCCAAATGGTAGGACA
Organism: Citrus cavaleriei; assembly: GCA_030448925.1. NCBI lineage: Eukaryota > Viridiplantae > Streptophyta > Magnoliopsida > Sapindales > Rutaceae > Citrus > Citrus cavaleriei. Next base: position 1,634 of record JAUJEN010000388.1, on the reverse strand, counting down.
GCAGCATGAAATCTTCGCCAGGCAGGCATGATTAATCCAGCGGAAAAAGGCCACAAGCAGGTGAGCTATAGCCTTGAAATTAGAGGCTGGCCAGGTTAGATCGCCTGACTAGGAATGGGTTAGACTTTGAAAATGACACTCCGTGTTTCAAATATAGGCTCAGGCACTGCCGTGCCCAAAATAACCGCCGAAGGCGGTCATAGAGATTTATCCAGCGGAAAAAAAGTCCCACAAAAGCAGGTGGGCTATAGCCTTGGGGGCGTGGAGGCTGGACAAGGATCGTCCGCCCGGGACTAGAATCGTGAACTTTCAAGCGGCCTCGTGTGTAAAGCGACAGCATAAAATAACCTTGAGGCAGGCGCCAAGTTAATCCATGGAAAAAGCCACAAAAGCAGGTGAGCTATAGCCTTGAGAAATTGAGGCTGGCCAAGTTAAATCCCGCGGACTCGTAATGGGCTCTGAGACTGCAAGCGACCTCCGTCTCATAAAAAATGGGTGTGAACTTTAGCCAGCGCCAAAAAATCTTCTGCCAGGCAGGCATATATTAAATCCAAGCGGAAAAAGGCCACAAAAGCAGTGGGCTACTAGCCTTGAGAAGTGGGAGCTGGCCAGATTCGTCCCTTGGGACTCAGATGAGTCAGAGACTTTGTGGCTGACCTCGTGTAATAAAATAGGCTCTGAGCACAGCCACGCCCAAAATAACCTCCAGCGTGGCGTCAAGTTTAAAATCTTGGGAAAAATCCTGTGGGTGGGCTATAGGCTTGGGGGTGGGGCTAGCCAGAATCCAAATCCGCCGGACTCCGAATGGGGCGAGACTTTCCGAGTGGCCTCCGTGTGCCAAAAATAGGCCTTGGAGCAGCAGCACAAAATGCTCGCCCGAGGCAGAAGCAGAATTAAATCCAGCGGAAAAAGGCCGTAAAGCAGGCGTGGCCAAGCGCAGAGGTGGGGCTGTGAGGGTCGTCCTCGATTCCGGAATGGGCGAGGCTTTTTAGCAGCCTCGGTGTGCAAAAATACCGTGTACACAGCGCGCGAAAATAACTGCCGATGGCAGGAGCTTCGGATTAGTCCAAGCGGGGAAAAGGCCTAGCCGGGTGGAGCTCGGCCTTGAGGTGAGGCTGCAAGTTGATCGCCGGACTGGAATTGGGCGAGACTGCAGTGGCCTCTGTGTGCAAAAATAGGCCATGAGCACAGCAGCGCTCAAAATAGCCCGAGGGCGGGCGCCAGTTAAATCCAGGCGGAAAAGGCCCACCTGGCAGGCGGGCCATGGCCTTGGGGGGTGGGGCAGCAAGGGATTAGATCGCGGATTCGGAATGGGGCGAGACTTTTTTAGCAGCCTCGGCGTGCCAAAAATACGATGTGGACTCAGCCACTTAAAAATAACCGTATTAGCCAGGGCTTCCAGGTTAGATCCCGGCCCGGAAAGGCCACAAAGCGGGTGGGCTACAGCCTTGAAGTGGGGCTGCAGAGTTCCGTCCGCCCTTTCGAATTGGATGAGACTTTGAGTGGCATATGTATGCAAAATGGGCCATGAGGACAGCCGCGCACACAAAAATAACGCCCGAGGCAGGCATGGTGATCCAGTGGAAAAGACCTGGCAGGTGGGCTATAGCCTTAAAGGTGGGGAGACTGTCTAG